>MVJL01006181.1:0-106073 GCA_002156465.1 Macrocentrus cingulum | reverse complement strand
TTTTTGACAGGGTTGAGCCATCGCCTCAGGGATGTCGGTAACTTTTTATCTTTCCATAGAGCCATCGTCCGCCCCCCTAAAGTTATAAACAAAAAAGTTAGTTACAGGGCCCTATAGGGGGTCGGTAATTTCAGCCCATTTTTTCGTCGAAAATCGGGAAATTTTTCGATGGAATATTCTTCTGACCTTGAATGAAATTTTTTTTTCTACTTGAATGATTTTTTTTTTATTTATTTATAAAATAATTATCAAAATTATAAAAAAAATAAGCATTGAGACTTGTGAAAATAAAAAAATGAAAAAAAAAACTTCAAAGAAACTGAATCGGCCGGTAAAGACGTGGGTTCTTGCGCCTCGTGCGCGAGTATTTATCCGACTAAACTAACGGATACTTACCACAATACCGGGACATTACCTACACATAAGCATCAGAATTACAGATTGAGACTTATTTTTTTGTTTTTCGAGCAATTAAAGCTGATTAAATAATTTCAATCAATGCAATTCATATTTACATATCAAGACAAATAATGATACATGCATTATCTTCGCTTTTATGAAATTCGGCGCTTCCCGAAAAATAGAAGTTTGTGAGGTATAATATGAGAATTGATATGAATTCAAGTGCCTACGATAAAGTTGAATATTCACAATAATGAAAATTTACTTAACGATAATGATAAACTATGATTTAAGACACTGCCAAAAAGTGCGCTATGTGCCACATATTTAACCGGTCATTAATCAGCATTAATTTCTAGAAGAAAAGAGACTATAATTCATGGTATCTATCGCGAGGAATTAATCAACCTATTTATCTCTTCTACTTCTGCTCTCCTCTGTTCGTTATTCAGCCATTCGACGCTCTATTTACTCAATTTACTTGCACGAAAGCTAAAGTAAAAATCTGGGCAAAAAATATCCAACACAAAAGATTATTAATTAATCTGTAATTTGCATTTTTTCTACAGCATCAAATTAGCAATAATACCCAATATTTATTTGATTAAATGCCGGATGCAACTTAAACTATAGCGTGTTTCAACTGCGGAAAAATTTCAGAATCATATTATAAAATGATGGTACTATGCGAGCCACTACTTTTGTGGCTACTACAGCAAAATTACAGCGTTATCCTTATGACCTCCACCCTAAGGAATTATGGCTCCTGAAGAATTCATACAGCGATAGGTCGTTTTCTGGGTTAACGGGCCTTTTATACTCAATTTATCGTGCAGATCTTTCTCTTTCTCTGGCAATGCAACAACGTATTACCTGACATGGGGGTGTTTATTAATCAAAAACCGTCGCAGGGCAAGGGGGTGGGTATGTACATATAAAAATGTGATTACGTGGAAATGTACCGAACGATAATTAGCATTTATTCGTTCATTATACAAGAGATTTTTGTTGATTTTTTTTTTTTTTTTTCATTCACGAACACTAACGATTCCCTTACTAATTATGTTTTTCATAATACGACGTTACAATGTGCGTATACAATATATATAATATATACAAAAGCGCTCGCTTGATTTACAGACAGATATAGTTTCTTATCTTTCAGTATCATCAGGTTGTTTGCCTCTACTATTTAGATAGAGTCTGTCTTTTTTTTCTTGCATTATAATTTCATTCAATAAACGTTAGTTTTTTTTTTTTTATTTCCTTAAATAGTTAAAAGTATAGCGATTACATATAGTACCAGTAAACTTGACGAGTTTACTGAAATATTTTCAATTAGTAAGCGCACAAACTGTCTTTTTTTTTTATAAGATAGGTCCGTTTAAAACGATCGTATCGTTTTCAATTATTTTATTTGTTTCTCTAAAAACTTAGTTTGTTTTCTCACGATCTTCAAACACACGTCATGGATAATCATCACGCATGACACTGTTAGCGCGCATGAATGTTCAATCACCCTAAGGCCAATCCGGAGACATACGTGACCGTATAATAAAATAATATTGTCGGTGTCGGCGTGACTTGAAACAATTACATTATCACGCTCATCGTGTTCTTCATTGAGCTGCCAAATCAGAGCACTAATACGATGCGCACAGCTCAATACATTGATTTCTGATGACATAATTTTTTTTAAATTATCTTTAGATTCTGGTAATATTATAATAATATATATATGTTTCTAGAAAAAACACATCAGTTGATATACACCTCTTGAAGATATGGATTAATGACAAGCTCACGAATTTGTTCTCCTTTTTGGCGCAAGGTTTTTTTTTTTGTCTGTCATTATTATTGTTTTTTTTTTTTTTTTTTTCATTGATTGTTGAAAAAATTCCATCTTGCACGCCCTTGATTACAAATTCCTGTATATTGGCCTATAAAAATAGACTTCTCTCTAGTCGCAATTTTGTCCCTAATAGATCCTTGCTACCTGCACAACTCGAGACATTATCAGACACACATGCACACACCACATTTATAGATTGACATAAAACATCCAAATTCGTCAATGTGAAAAAAAATTTTTTTAACAAAAACAAAAAAGGAGGTATTTTTAGTATTAAAATTATTTTTCTAATAGAAGAATTTTTTTCTCAATATTTTGTCGAATAAAAAATAACTCTGCATTTTCTTTATTTATTTTAGTAGAATTAATCATTAAAAAATCAATCTTCTTGTGGCTGTACATGTTTACTCTGAACTTTCTCAAGTTCTTCGGAAGAGAAGCAACGCTACGACGCGCGGGTGATTGGTCCCTTGGACCAGAAGCCTCTACATCATATCTCGTAAGCTGCGTAAACTTGGATGATCACGTGCAAGACTTGGTTATGTAGCTCGTTAACCCTAGAATCTTTACGCCTGCGTCTCTGGATCTTGTTTTCTTTATTTTTTTTTTTTCTACGCTGAAGAGCCAGAACCTTCTCCCGAGCTGCAATGTCCAGCCCGAATTGACCAGGTAATAAGGAAGGGTCATTCAAGCTCCTCGAGTTTGCTCGCTAACTGATGGAAGGCACGGGGTAGGATATAAAAAAGGATGCGGAGGTACAGTTGCTTTCGGGTGATACAATTATCAGTACACTGAGCCGAAAAGAAAAAAAAATCACTGAAAATGTATCCACAACTATAATTTACTCACAATAATTCATGTAATTTCTAAAAAAAAAATTTTTTTTTTCCTTTTATTCTAGAACTTCACCAGGATTTAGTTGATAAAAAAAATATTTAATACATTGCAGTGATTTTTTTTTCCTCAGTGTACGACGAGAAAACAAAATAATCCTCAACACTATCGATTGTCATCACTGGTCCAGTCGCTGGCGGCCCACGCGGGCAGGGGAGTCTCATATTCCCAGCCTGGTCCGCAGTAACGCCAGGCATGGAGGTACATTACGAGATCTGAGGGCTTGGGATCCCTGTACTTGACCTTACACTCGTAGCAGTGCGGGTCTACGGTGACTTTGTCGTTGGTGAAGCTCGAATCTGGCGGTTCAGAGCCAGTTTGAGTGCCAACAGTGACCTTGAGGGTGGTGATGGGCTGCGGTTGCTGTTGTTGCTCGTCCTCCATGGGTCCGGGAGTAGATGAGGGTGAACCTTCCTTATCTGCACTTGAAACCCGATCCTCCATGTCTAATTTAGGCTTGAAAAGACTCATTTCCGAGTCGCCGTCCATACCGAGCCAGTTTTCGGCGTTGTGAATACCAATGAGGTCCTTCACAAGCTCCTCGTCTGATTTTCCTATGTTTCCGCCTTTTCCCTTCTCCGGGCCGAAGACCACGTGGTTGTACAGGGGATCATTGACCACCGGGTAGCCCAAGTACTGCAGGTGAACGCGAATCTGGTGCATTCGACCGGTTTGAGGCTTGCATAGTACCACAGATGACTTGCCATTGTAGCTCAAACGCTTGAAACGCGTCACGCAGTCTTTACCCTTTTCAGAGACTTTGCAAACGCCAATTTTATAGGACACGACTTCGATTGGCTCTGAACAGACGACCTCCTCCTCTGGGAATTCACCCTCAACACGGCACACATATTGCTTGTGAACCTGAAACAAATTTATATTTTATTTTTCATCGTGTGAAAAAATGATTATCTGGCAAATGCACATTTTATACCTGTCTGTTTCGGATTTGATGCTCCATTTGTCGTGCTTTTTTCGGAGTTCGTCCAAACAGAAGGATACCACTGGTAAGTCTGTCCAATCGATGAATTGTCCGAAGATTCTTCAGATTGTATTCTTTAGCCAGGATGAAAACCACGGTATTGTGCCGATAACGACCGCAGGGATGTACCTGAAATGACAGAAAAAAAACTCAATTGTATAAATTAATTTTTTAAACAAAATATATCGCATCACTGATTTTAAACGGATGCATGCCCAAAAAAACCTTACGACTAACCATCGAGATAAAAATTTTTTTTTCTTTATTTTCGTAAAATTTTCAGAGTGCATATACCTTTGAAAATCTCACCGTTTTCGTGTTTTTTATCGATAACTCGATAAATAAGTGAGATAATAAAAAATACTATAGAAGTTATATGATTTAGAATTGAATTCTCTACAAAAAATGTAGAACAAATTTTTTCGATATTTTGTCGCATTTTCGAGATATTTTGAAAAATAAGAATTTTTAAAAATCGATAATATCTCAAAATTCGTAAGAGTTACCAAAAAGTTTATTTAACATTTTTTGTAGATAATTAAACCCTCTATTATTTTACTTATATAAAGTTTTTCATTATCTTGTGTATTTACCGAGTTATCGCGAAAAAACTGAAAAAAAATCACAAAATAATTCGAATCCAAAGGGGTATATATATCCCTTTAAAAATTTGACAAAAAAAAATTTTTTTTTTCAGTCTGAACTAAACATTTTAAAATTTATTCTAAATACAAATGATACTTAGTTATTAATTTTAAGGTTTTTTTTTTTTTTTTCGGAAATACTCTTTTTTTCGCCATTAGTGACGCAATATACATACATTAAAACAAAAATTCAATTTTACTCCATTGCTCATTAAGTACAGGGATATACCTCGTGTTATTTTTTTCCTCTACTATACCTGAAGAACCAAACACACACACAGAATAATAAATCATGCAATTAGTCACGAAATAATGAGAATAACGAGCACATAAAATAAGCAAACTATATAGGATAAATAGCAAAGTAAAAATAAATTACGTAAAACACGTGTGGGTGGGTGGCAGATGTAATATGATTAAAACATACATTCATCTATAATTCCCTTGGTATTTCAACATGACTGCAAATATTCGAGTTATTTCTTCGGGCGTCGTGTGTGCCAGAGAAAATTATTGAGATATTCTTTCTGTTTTATACGGCGCTGACATATGATCAAGAGATAAAACGAAAACGTATGCAAATAGGAAGTAGAGAGGAGCAGCTTAATAAATCAGAGATAAGCTTTCGGTTGCAGCTGTTATATATAGGAAATGCCTGGGCTCGATTAACCGAAATTGGCGAGGTTTCGCTATCTCTCAGTGATATATAACAGATCATGTATCGGCACATGTCAATAGAATTGAGCTCAAATGCATCCCCCCATGAATACCGCAATGTCACGCAAATAAAAACTCTACACAGACAACGAGAGCTCTCTCAGGATATTATACGAATTTATGAATGGCAAAAGAAAGAGAGCTCTTGCAGGCGGAAATAGTATAGTGCGGCGTATATATCTGTGTATTTGTATGCCACGCGATGAAGCTCTCTTTGCTTTCGTCTTCAGCAACTTGCCTCGTAAAAGTCATCCTCAAAGAGCTGGCGTTACGTATGACTTCGTAGGTAATCCAAGACTTCCGTGAACCAACTCGTCTACTTTTTTTTTTCTTTTCTTTTTCACCTTCTTTTTTACGTCTTCATTCGCACGAATTTTCTTTATGCCAGTTTTGTTTTGTTCTGATGAAGAGCAATATATAGGCAGGGATACAGCGTTGAAGGAAGCAGCGGCCCACGCAGAAATTCAGGGGATTCACGAGGAAGTGGCTCATGAATCGCTTAGTTGGATGTGAGCCAAGTATTTTTATTACTACTATTCTTTTGTGTAAACTCGAGCGCTATTCTATCGCAAATTCTGGTGCAGTTAATAAATATACTTGTTCGCATACTGGCGTGCAGCGACAGATGGCCGATAAATATGGTGCTCTACCATTTGCCAGTAACACACGAGAAATACAGTATTTTTATTATTATTTATTTTTCTTTTTTTTTTTATCCGTTCAATCATTCATCTCTTCGTAGCAAGAGAGTTATGTAATGACAGAATAAATTTTTTCCAAGTGGTTTTGATGTCAAAAACAAAATTAAAATGAATGAAACATGCTTTTTTTTTTTTGCCATTGAATTTTTTTTTTTTTTCATTCCACAATTCGCAAGTCGTAAAATATGTTTTTCCTTGTTTACTGCTGTAGATTAATTTGAAATAAATTAATAATTTTATTATTCATCTTTTATAAATCTTTTCAAGTATCTTTAAATTTGTTTTTCTGGATTTTTTGTTTTTACTGTGACTATTTATAGAAGTTTGAAATGTTGGCAAGTAAATTAGCAAGGCATAATGTATCAGTTTGAATTGGTCAATAATTTTTTCCTTCAATTTTTATTGTCAACTGAATAATTTAACGGTTTTTATGGGCGGATGTGTACTCTATCGATCTTCGGAATTACCTCAATAGCAGATAGTATAGAAAGATGAACGGAAAATAGCATTATGTAATGTACGCGATGGCAATCTTTGTATAGATACATCGTGTAGTGTATAATACAGTTTGTTTCTCAGCGATATGTAGATACGATGCTTTCACATGACGTATAGGTAAATTTTTTTCCTTCTTTTTTGACTTTTATTTTCAACGTTTCATATGCCCAAATTCTTTTATCCCCCGATAAATATTCTTTACAGCGACTCAAAGCATTTTTCCGGTGTCCTTCATGCATATATGCAAAAAAATTTGCAAAACGATTGTATTTATACACTGAAATACAGCTCAATGATGAATAATAGCCATAAAATGCATGAAAAGTAAAATTGTTTTTTTTTTTTATAAATTATTTGAAATAAAAATATTTGAATCCAAATTACATGCCACGTATTTTTTAAACATTTGAATCATTTAAAAAAAAATATATATATTTTACAAAAAAAAAAAACAAGTGCAATGTTGATGAAAAATTTTTGTTTTCTATGGAAATAATGTATAAGAAATAATTTTGAAACAGTTTAAATTGAATTATTATTGAAAAATGCTAAAAATGATTCGATTGAAAAAATTTCAAAGTAGCTATTATTTATCCATGTGTATGTCGCTCAGAGGAAAAAATTTTTTTTTCCACCGCAAAGTCGCTTTTGCGTTATATAACATGAATATGGAAATATTTCGGGGTGGCGTCGCGCGGATATCACAGTCGCGCGAATTCTCACAATGATTTCACAGCACATATATACGGCCAGCAAGCTCGTTTATCCTAATTAGCAATTCCAGCGATAGCGCACGCTCTGCTTCGCTTACATACATACACACACGCGTTTATTTTCCTCTTGGCTGTCGTTTGAAAATAATTCCGTCGGCTGCGAAAAACCAAGCAATTGTGAACGTTATTTATTTCTTTTTATTTTCTTTTATTTTATTTTTTTCTATGATTTTTCTCTACACGTCAAACAAACGTGAGGGAGAACGAGCTATACATATATGATGAGAAGAAGCGAGAAGTAAAAATATAATCGAATAAAAAGTACATATATATACTCTCGGTATAAAGAACTTGCGGCGAAGCATGAAATAATTTTCTGTGTAAACGATTATTATTCTGATATAACTCTGTACAAGGGACTTTCAACCCTTTACTATAACAATTTTTTTTTCTTTTTTTCTTGGTGTCTGGCTTTATTTTTATTCTCGCAACCGAGATAATTCGACAAAGCAAATCCGCTACTGGCATCCAGAAGGTTGCTGAGAGCGCGAGAAAAGGAAATTTCGCGCCATGATTGCTTGGGAAAACAGGGGGTAGCAGGTGCACAAAGGACACTATGAATATACATATCAATATATATGTGTTTTTATATATATGTATAAAATATAAATACATATATATTTGCGATTCAAAAGATGAATAAAGCATCAAAACAAAGCGGACGATTTATTGCGACAAGAGCTAAAGAAAAATAAAATCGAAATGGAAAACATGAGGGTGAATTATGGAGCAGGATTGTACATATACAAGTGGAATTGATTGAGCAATAAAAAGACGAGTGTGTGAGGAGAGCGCGCATGAATGAGAAAAATTGGAATATGCAGAGAGAGAGAGAGAAATAGAGAGAGAGAGAGAGAGAGGAAAAACATATAGCGTGACACATATGACACATTTGGCAGTACAGTCCTGGCAGTACACCACTTACAGGGATGGAGGCGGGCTTGTTGACCACGACGACGTCCTCGTCCATGTGTATCACCGTGATCGGCTCCGAGGTGACTGGCACCTCGTGTCTGCAACACACCAATCGTTACCAGCTTAACGTGGCTTTGTTCTCTTTCACTTTTATCCACATCATACGCACAATATACCCCCCTACACCATTCATGCTCAGATTTTATCTTTCATTTCAACTTGACTTCAATTTTTTTAACTAAAAAAAAAAACTGGATTTTATCGTCAGTCTCTTGTGGATTTTTTAAGGAGATTCTGGCAATTTTAATAAATTTTCTGCTTTAAATTTTGTTATAAAAAATGATATATTATATTTTTATAATTCATTTATTTAGTTATAATGTGAAAAATATTGATAAAAATTGAAATTTTCGAATTAATATGGGCTAAATCTAATTTTTATGATTTTTATAAATTAATTTCTTATCTTTTTCAATGGTTTAATATGAAAAAAAATTTGTCAATTGATTTTTAAATTAATTAATTTGTTTATTTATAAAAATTTTTTTGGTGGGCAGAATAAAATAATTAAAAACATTAATAGAAATTATTAAAAAATGTGCATTAAGACACTTTGAATTTTGATAAAAACTATGAATATGTAAATAAGACAAAAAAAAGATTGTGCAAGTTCAAACTTCAAAGGATTTTATATCGATAAAATCATCTTTTTTTTTTATTGACCACAAACTAGACGACCACTTTTACCACATTGTTAAAAATACTAGATTGAATATATTAATTTTGTAAATGTCTTTTCTGAAATAATACAGTGATAAGGTATAATCATGCAAATTTGATGATTAAAATTTTAAATAAAATTTTTTTTTCCATTTCCTTATAGTTGATGAAAAAGAATTTGACGTCAAATTTAATCTTGTTATTTCTTCTCAATGCACTTTTGAATGTATGATACTCAAGAGAAAATCAATAATGATCAAGATGAGTTTTAAATTGCTTTCAAACTTTATACCGCTAGAATATACACTGAGGTTCTGCTACTTTGGAGAAAACATACATATATAAGTAACTACACAGATATACATACTAGCTATTGTATTTTTACGGATATTTTCAGTTTTAGGAAGTATTCTCATTTTTTTTTTTCCTTAAAAAATTATTTTTATTCAAATTTCTACAACATTTTTATCAAATTTCAGTGGAAAAAAATTTAATAGTCGTTTGTAGAATGTAAACATCAAATTTTCAACCATTTTTCATCTATTGGTGCTTAAAAAAATTATAAATATTAATCAATTTAAAAATCACTTGTGTATTAAGCATTCATTTATTATAAACAATCAGTTAGTTTTTTAATTATCATGGTTGTAAGTTGGAAAAGTGATTTTTTTTTTTTTCAAGAGACACATTCAAAGTTTTAACAGTTCTCTTGGAAGCAATATGTCTAGATATATAATTTCTCATAACTTTTTGAATTTTAAAAATTTCGGAATATTTCTTGCGCAAAAATATTAACAACAGTTGAGAGAAAAAAAAATGTTAATATGTAAAAAACATAATTTTTGAAATTTCCTCTGAGAATACTTCCCTAACATGAAAGCACTGATATATACTCTACTAATTGGTGAATAGAATTAATTAACTATAGTTATACTATATTGATTGAAGAAATGCAATTGGTTTGATTAGTTGGAGTATTAGTACTTGTCTAAGGACTAGTATACAATAATGCAAGATTTGCTACATCTCGTATTCCTGAGGGAGGTAAATGGTCGCAAGTTTAACATGCTAGACCAGCAGCGCTCGCGCTCAGCTGTGTATCGTGTGGATTGTCATTCTCGAGCCATCGAGAATACACGCGAGATTCTGGAATTATATTATATAGGTACGAAATTCCACCGCGAATTATCACAATTTGTTTGTTTAAGTTTATTGTTTAATAGCTCTGCTGTGACGTTGCTTTATGAATTTTCATTGAAAAGATAATTGCACCAGCGACAATTTTACTCACTTTCCTTTTTGTATATACTGTATAACTGTATAATTATTTTAACCTGAATAAAATTATTATTCACACTCGCTATTTTAATTAAATTCAGTAACAACGATGAGTTTGTAATTTAAATTTTAATCATTGATTTCTCTGTCATCAATCTATTCATATGTTTTTGACATTTGATAATTACATTTTAAATTACGATTAATAAACAATTTTTGATTAATCTAATTACTAATATTTTTATCAGTGCAATATGATTGCAAAGTGTTAAAAAATTTGTATCAATATTTATATTAAAAATTAGGAATAATTGAATATTATTCGTGTTTTACTTGATAAACTATCTTGAATGACTTTTGGAATATTTGGCTAAGATAAAAATTTTTTTTTATTTTTTGTGAAAATTTTCAAGGGGTACGTTGGACCTTGGAAATTACACCTTGGAAATTACACCTTGGAAATCCAGTTGTTTTCATGATTTTTTTGGTTTTTTGGCAATAACTCGGTAAATAAGTAAAATAATGGAAAATATGATTAAACTAAAATCATTTAGAATTACATTTCCTACAAAAAATGTAGAATAAAATTTTTTTTATCTTTCTAAGTTTTTGAGATATTATCAGTTTTTCAAAATTTTTATTTTTTCAAATATTTCCAAAATGAAGCAAAATTTGAAAAAAACTTATTCTACATTATTTGTAGGAAATGTTATCCCCAATCATTTAGTTCGAATAAAATTTTTCGTTATCTCTCTTAGTTGCAGAGTTATCAGCAGAAAACTAAAAAAATCACGAAAATTACAAAATTTCCAAGAGGTATATTACTTTTAAAATTTTTACAAAAAAATAATTTTTTCATCCAACCCCACAAAACTCATTGTTACCATTAATTTAAAACTAAATTTCATTTTAAATGAATTTTTTAAATGAAATATTAAGGAAAAAAAAAAAACCATGTATCTTTTTGATGTCAGTGACGCGATATTTTTGATGAATAAAATTCTCCCTCAATACAAGCAATAAATTTCACGTCTCAAACCGGTAAATTTAATCATAAATCACAGAAAACCAACATAATATCTCCATACAAATAATAAATGCATTGATGGATAATTTCCGCAATCAATTGATCCAACTCACACCACAATGATGATCATTCCAAGACCTAATTTCTCCCAACTAATATCTCAAAAATTTTCATCAGAAATTACTATTAGATCGAATGCCAAGATTACAGTTCAAAGACAAGATCGGCTGTAGATAGTGATTTTTTTTTTTCAACAAAACCGTGGTCATAGAGACCTGAAGTAACGCAAAGACAAGATATTTTTTGCTCAACCAAGAAAATAATCACCAATCCATACCTTGGGGTTAAAAATGAAAATCAAACTAAACTAATCCAACTTTTTGCCCTGTTTACAGACATGTGAACCTAAAAATTAGTTTTTTTTAGTCGATTATGAATTTATTTCCGTGTACGAGATAAAAACTTTCAACGTCTGAAGTGAAGTTAATGCGGAAACAATCTATAGAAAGCTGTTAAATACATGCGAGACGCATATAAAGCCTTGGAGGTATTGTCTTTGTGGCAAAGGACAATACATCTTGAAGGCAGTATATCCGGGAATCCTCATTAATATTCGAGGATCTCACGCGAGATTAGAGCGATCGATTTTCCCTGGGGTGTTGCATGTATGGATACGACAGAGTATACATAGTCTAGCGCTTAGCTCTTGGGGTCTGTCCATGTACAGGTTGAAGAGGGTAGCGCGCGCGCAATGCGTTTCCGTGTCCGCACGTAGGCAGCAGAGGAATCTCATCCCCTTCAACTTGCTCATGGCCACGGGATACGAAGCGCTGGCCGACACGCGATCAAGTCAAAGCCATGCGGATGGATAAACGCGAGGTGCAGACGAGCCTTTGCCGATTTATACCGATATCATCGGCGCATAGATGCCGCGCGCCTGTTATACATGCAGTTGAGAGACAAGCGTGTGTGTTGGTATATGCAATATATCATGCTGTCACTCGTTGGCACCGGCGCCCTCGACCCTTACAGCACCCAGATGTAGATTTATCTAGTCCTAGTTTCCCTATTTATTCAACCTACCGCGCCGCGTCTCGCTATAATCACGCAGTCGCTTTGAATTCTCGTCTTTGACTGCTGTTGCCATTTGTGCGAATTTATAGATGTAAATATTGCTACAGGGATGAAACGAGATTTTTCATTGGGGAAAGTAACCTGTCAGTTACTTTGATTTACGGCTACGAATATCGCTTTGTGTGGCTGACTAACAAAATTTTTATACTTGCTACTAGAGTACTGTCTGACACTTTTTTTTTTTAGATCAATACTTGTGGAAATTCTAGTTGAGACGTATATGGTTTACTCTTTTGAATGATTTATTATTTTCTTTATGATTAATAAAAGCGGAAAATTGAACTATTGGCGAGACTAGTACTAGAATTGTTTGCAACACGAATTATTTTATTAGGGTATTAGTTTATGAATTTTTGAAATTGTCTCTTTGTGAAAATTTATTGTTATAAAAAGTGATTTTTAATATTAATATTTTTTTAACGAATTTACTTTTTATGTATATTTTAGTTTTCAAGCCAAAAAAACTTTTCTTTTTTTTTTTTCATTTAATTTTTAATAAATTTAGAATCTGTCAGCGCGAGTTGAAAAAAAAAAAAAAATATATTTGTGTATTTTTAATTTCCTTCTTTTTTTCTAAAATATGAAGGATTTTAAATTGAATATAGAACAATATTTGTTTTAATATCCAATTAATCAATCTGCCCTGTTCACGGGGTAATATATTTTACCTTATATTGAAAATTAATTGAGATAATTATGAAATTACTCATTTAGTAGAAATTTAATAATTTTGATGTGCAAAATTTCTAGTAAATTCGTTAGATAGATGATTTAGTTGGATATAAAAAATTATGTGTTATTTTCTATCTTGATAAAATCGTTCGAAAATCACTGAGTCTATTAATAACATCTGTTTAGAAGAATAAGTAATATAATAATGTCAATAAAGCAGTGATTTTATTTGGCATTAATAATGTACACATAGAGAATTTATTATATCTACAATAGACTACTAAAAATACGAACGATATAAAATTTTTTTCTTGTTCATTTTTTAATTTTTTGTCGCGTCAATAGAGCTCGACTAAATTGCAAGAATATCGAGGAGTAAAAACCCAGTTAAAGTCAAAGAATAGCTTCTTCACCTATAGCGACATGATCAAAGAATTTAAAATGTACAGACAAGGAAAAAAAAAATCAAGAGAAATAGAGATGAGGAATTTACGAGGTACAATATTTTATCGATACGAAATATAATTTTTCACTTTCTGCAAAAACTTAAAGAACGTTAGCAACTTTGTGAAAAAAACAGTTATACTGAAATTATTAAAATTCTTCAAGTATATTAAATGCTTCATCCGAAATTATATTCTTCTTTCATCTATTAAAAAAAAAAAAATTAAATAAAAAAATTAAAAACTATGTCTCAATGAATCTTTCAATTTTTGACTATAAAAAATTTTTTTAACGTTAATAAATAATAAATAAGTACCTATACTTAAAAAAATCATTTTTTTCAATTTTTTACCGTCACAAAAAAATACTAAATTTTATTTTATCTATTAAATCAAAACATATAAAATATGTTGAGAGAAAAAAAGTGTTTGTTAAGCTTGTATAAAAATTAAATTGCACTCTGTCAATTTTATTCAATTCATAGAATTATTTTTCTTTTTTTTTTCCCTCATCTGAACCCACCAATTTTCACCTCTAACTCTCTGTTGCGCATAATTGCCGCACGATGAGATGAATAAAATAAAAAAAAAATCGGGATATCGTCGATCTACGAGTGGAGGATTTATTTTTTCGCCCGATGGCAGAGGCTGAAGAGAAAAGGGTGCAGCGGAGAAGCGAGCGAAGGAGCGAAATAAAAGAGAAAGAGTGCACACCCTGTTGCAAACGAACCATATTGAGGACAAGGGGTTGGGCGGTTCAATGGTTCTTTTCGCCACTCTTCTCGTCCCCATTTTCGTCCATGATACGAGTCTTTAAAGCGAAGCATTAGGGACGAAGTGGGGAAGGACAATTTCCACAGGCATTCATATATCATTTTGTAAAAAAAGATAAAAAAATTTACCATACATTATATTCTACCGCAAAGCTCAATTTTTTACTCGTCACAGTTGAAACACTCGTGTAAAAGCTCTAGACAACCAACAGTAATTGGATTACCGTATAACCAATCATCGGAAGATGACCCTTCGGTGCAAGACGTCGAGCAACAACTCATCTCACCAATATTGCCAGCCATGTCTTTGTCATCAGTGTCGTGCCATTGTGTTTTTCTCTTTTGTCTCTTGTTTACTTCCCTCAGTGCACCTCAAGAGACCAAGTTGTTTTCCGCTAGTCAGACACTGGACCTTGAGAAAAATTGCTGCTCACGCTTTTCTCTTATCGTTTGTCTCCTTGAGCTCTCGTTACTTACTTTCAATCTTTTATTCTTCTATGACTTTGTCACTTTATTTATATTTCTCCAGTCAAAGATTTAAATTTAAAAATTTCCCTTTTTTCTTTTTACATCTTTAACAATCTTTGAAGGATGTCTAGAACTGACAATCGTCTCGAAAAAGTATAATTTTATCTGCTTATTAGAAAAAATAGAGAAAATATTTTTTTATCGGTATGTAAACAATTTTAAATTTACTCCAAGACACGTCTGCACTGACCAAAATCCGGAAAGAACTGTCAGTTGTCGTGGGAAAGTCCCGTAAGCCTGACACTATTGATAATTGTGCTGATATCTCTGACGTGTACTGATAGCAAGCAGGAAAAAATCAATGCTTTCGACCATGTCATCAGTTCTTTCCAAGGCGCACAATAAGTGAAATGTTTTGTACACCACTTTTATTTTTTAAATAAATTTATCATCTATCAATATAAACACAACATAACTCTCGGAGTATAGACCGTTTAATTGCTCGGCGAAATCGCTGTCTTTTGAGGTGAAAATTTCGTACTTTTTCGGTGCAAATGTCGTCTTTTTTAAATACAAACAGATATAAACCAGGTAATTTTACTTGAATGCTACTTAAAAATATATTTTAAAGTATTTAAATATTTGAGTGAATGTATTTTGTAGTTTTTTTCGTAATATTATAACTCGAAATTATATTCATGTATTATGCAAGAACTACTTAAGTGGGAAAATTTTGATGTTTTCATCTTCTTGTTTTTTTGATGCTCTAAACTTTATTTTATCTATGGTAGTAAAACATTTTGGGCAAGTGGATATATCTTTTATCTAAAATTTTACTATCTTGCAGAAAAGTCTTATACCAAGTTTACTAGTATACATATATTGAAAAAAAAAAAAAAAAATTTTTTTCTCATATGAATACAGCGCGAAGAATTTTTTAAACAAAAAATTATAATTATACATTGAATTGTCTAGAAAATAATAAAAGCACGAAATGAGATTAAATTCTTCTATATACTTAATCATTTTAAATTGATTCAATAAATATAACTAACCGCGAATAAAACAGTAAGTATCAATTCCCGTCTACCCATTCTATAAAACATCTTAAATATTGTACTTCACATTTCGACGATTACGACTGAAAACCGCGTAGACAGTGAAATTAATAATAAAAAGAAAAAATTCCATTAACAACCGGCAAAACAATTTGTTCAAGATTCCCCAATTTATTATGCATTCGCGGTGACACGAAGCAAGAGCGAGCCTTTCCTATTCTTTTATCTCGACACGGAGTTTTACCGAGCATGTTCGACCGTAAAACGTTTACGGCCGTGGAGGGTCGTGAGTATATACAGCACGTGGCAGACCTCAAGAAACTCTACATCCACATGCACGCCCACACTATATTCTCCTACACAGCAAAAACTTTTGTCCTCTACGTGGCGTAACAAGGTAAAAACTACACCACACAAAAGCATAGAATTTTATTAAAAGCCCCCAATACAGCCCACACACCGTTGATCTTTCCCTATACTCCCCATATATATTTATTTTCCCCTCTCTACTTAAGCTCGAGCATCGTATATAAAAAGCCCAATTTTACCTGGAGCAAAAAAAAAAAGAAAAAAATTACAGCCCGCGCTCAGCGAGGACTTTCATTTTGTATCACAGACTGTAAAACGTTTACGACTGTTAATCTTCCGAGTACCGAAACACTAAAGGTAATGTGTCCCGATGCTTGGTCGTAATCTTCGCAACTATACACATCAGCGACAATCCAATAAATAAAATAGGCCTGCAAGTAATACCGCTGAGTACTTGAAGAATTAATGGCCAATTTGATGGTGTGCTGGTCCTATAGATGCACTGGTCTCAAGTGCAAATCAACTTTATATATCTAGCCATGCGTTTGCAGATGAAACGGTCCTTTGGAACAGTGCGAGACAAGCCGAAATGGCCTGGGCAAGTTGTTAAACTGTCTATTGATCAGATCCGTTTTGCTTGACTGACTGCTGGAGCACTTTGAAGACCATGATTGAACGAGTTGGTGGATTGGTCAAACAAGTTGAAGTGTATAGAGACACTGGGATACTTGAGAGGTTGCTGCAGAGAGTACTTCCCAATCGATCTGAGATGACACTCGATTACTCGACGTCGTAGCAAGCTTGCCAAGACACTTGGCTCATGGTCCGCGCCGACTGGCAGAGCATCGTTTCCCTCGGTTAGCGCGTCATTTCCGTGGTGGTTTACGGTGCATTTGAGTATATACGCCACGTTGAAATGTCGTAAGAGCTCGTTGATCAACCGGCCGCACGCTCGCTCTGAATCCAAGTCGTGTTGCTGCACTGATGATGCATGAGTGCGGTCTTAACCACGAGTGATTATCGCTTGCAATTAGCCCAGTGCCAATGGTGAGGCCTGATCATTGCAGTGAGACGGCCATTATGTATGCAGGTGCATGGAGGTTAATCCAATTCGTCTCGTGATGCTATTTATAAATTAGGCTGTTCAAGTATATCTGGCAAAGCCGTGTCTTGTCTCGCTTTATCTGCGCCACGACTTGTTGTGTGCAACTCTCTTTGAGTGCTGTATCTTTTTCGTGGTCCTTGGACAGGGCATACATATCAGGCATCTAGACACAAAGAGCACATGGCTGCCAACTTTGTTTCGAAACTTAGCTTTATGACCCAATTATACTTATGTACGTGGTCTTTATATCCCACGTGGTGGTGGTGGTGGTGGTGGTGTTCGACCTTTTTTAACCCTATTTTCAAAGCTTTTGTTGGGTGACCTCGCGCGCTTTCTTTTTATCGTCGTTCACTCAACATGTTGAGTTAATTCTTTTTATGAATTGTTCTTTGTCAACGAAGCTTGAGAGCTTAATTTTAATAAATTACCATCTTTGAACTGTTATTAGTCAGTTTTTTTAACACACTGCATGTAAGAAAGTTTATCGTTGAGTATAAGATAAGCTTAAATTGAGTTACAAACAAATTTTTAGTTGGATATATATAGTTTCAAGTTTGACGTGAATTTTTCTCAGCAGTAATGTTGGGATTTTGGAATTATAATTTTTTATAGTTTGATTTATGCACATAAATTGACGCAGTTATGGACACATTTTGTCAATAGAGAGAGTAATTGAATGATTGATGGTAAAGGTATATAGAGTTGCTTTTATGCTTTATTTATTGAGTTAGTTATACTCTGATGATGGTGGTCAAGATATTTCAATTAAAAAATGTATTGTTGAAAGGTGAGTGTGAGGGGTGATTTACATTTGGCGCACGCGAGAGACTTGCTTTGACACAGTATTACCCAAATTTATAGATGACGTTTATAGCTGCTGCGTATATGGCAAGCTATTAGTGCGATTAACGGTAGAACCGTAAACGCGGTCATTGGTACCATCAAACGTAGCCCTTAATATGCTCATTTAATGTATTCTCTGCTATTAATAAATCCATGAGCATATATATTCCTGCTTGCATTTGAAATTTACATCACTTATGCTAGGATTTTACCAGTTGAGAGTTATAGATACTTACTCACATTTGGAAAATTATACTATTTTGAAATCTACCTGCGCTATAATTAATAATCTATCTAGAAAATTAATTTATTTTTTGCAGATAGTTTTTATATTATCAAGATCTTTAGATTAAGAAAATGTACTATAGTCATTTCGTAATGAAAAAAAAAAAAGACATTTTAGTCTCGATAAATACTTATATACTTTCTTTTCTCGTTTCTTTGTGATTTATTTAACGACACTCTGTACAATTGTGTATAGTAAGGTAAGTTTTACAGTGGAAACCTGTAAAATTTGCCAATAAACTTTTTTCATTTTGCTTCAGATATAAATCTAGTGTTGAGTATTTTTAGATAATCATGTAAATGGAATTTTCCTACTTTTTTTGTCTCTCCGATATATAAGGAAATTGTTTATTTTTTTTTTTTCTACCATTTTTAAAAGCACCAGGTGAACTTAATTGGCGGCATTTTAAGAGGGTATATTGCAGGGAAAAATAAACAGGCTAGACTATTTTTAAACTCCAAGTATAAAAAACAAAAAAAAAGTAGTAGTGAGTATTAAATTTCTCATGGTTTTTCTTCTCGCTTGAAAATTGGCCTCTCCACCCTCATTCGCAAGGTCTCCAGCCGTGTTATTTTTTTTTTCTTTTTTCTTTTTTTTTTTTATACTACACAGGTGTACCCTAACAAAAAATATTCTCGTATGTACCTCTAGTACTTGAGCCAGTAGTACATTTTTTTTTATATTTTGAGAAGACATTCATTATCATAAACAATAGTCTTAGCGAGACGAGACACGGTTGCTGCATCAGCCTGACACTTTCGAGAGCATCTCATATAAAAATCTTTTCCAGAAACTCTGGAAAAAATCGGTGAGATTAAGCCCTGAGGATAAATTCGCAGACTGACCCACTTCTTTCTATCCTGTAATAGACCTGTCTCCATTTTTTTTATATTTTTTTATCTGAAGTCTTTTTTTTTAACACCCAGAATTAATTCTAGAATCTATTTCTCTCTTCGATGGATGCTGTGGAATAAAATTGCCCACATGTCTAAAAAAGAATATTATATCAGAAATGTGAGAAGAATAACGAAATTATTCCCAGAAAAAGAGTAATTACACAACTTTTAACGATAATAATTCACTACAAATCTGAGAGTTTGACAACCAACGAGGTTTTACTAATTAAAACAGACGATTGAAAGAGCTTTTCAGTCAGAACTTTGCCCTTCTGTCACAAGCCAAACATGAAACACGTCAAATAAATCATCACTGTATTACATCCAATTTTGATTTTAGCTCGTGTAAAATATATTAAAAGTATTAATGATATTAAGGCAGAATGGTAGATAATTTATTGGAATACTAACTTTCAAGTTTTGCTCATAAAAAATTAATACCATTCATAACCGTCTTTTTTCATAGCCGCGCAATCCCTCGCCAAGAGAATTGTTTGCACTGTAACCCGGATTTATTCCATTATTCCACTAGACGGCTTAGCCAGAAGTGCACGAGAGCAACAGTTTGAAGCAGCGAGAGGACATCCAACTATATATACATATATATTTAGATGAAAATACATATATATGACGAGAAGAATGCTGCACACTAGGACGACGAGAAACAGATAGAGTGAAGCGTTGAAAGAAATTCTTGGCTTGTGCATTTCTCTTATTCCAACGCCACTCGACTTACTGAGCTCTAGAGTTGCTCGACTCGAAGAGAGCATGAGTACAATGTAATCTCTTTAACTGGCTGTGTACAGTTCAGGTCCTTGACGATTGTTTTTTTTTTTTGAGTGTTGCATCTTGTATTTTTTCAAACTGCTTTTTGTTTAAGTGTAATAATAAAATTGGACATCCGACCTGAACGATAATTTTACCTCTAGTTTCAACAATATCTTTACACAATTAGGTACGCCGTTAGAGACAGAGTGATAATGTGTGTAATAAGACATTAATTTTTCATGACACCTCGCGGACCACATTCGCATAATAATAGTTATCCTCTTTTCTTCTATTCATATTTGTTCATTTTGCACGTTATGAAATGAGGCCAACTATAGGAGAAGTTAATCCAGACATTGTTAGAAGCCCGGGGAAACGTGTTATCCCTGAATAAACACTTTTCAACGGTAGAATTTTTCTATCGGTACTTTTTTTTTTGTATTTCCGCGAGAAAACGAGTAAAGAGAGTGAGGATAAAAATGATTTCTTTAGGATTCCTATTCCCCAGGGTAATTTACAGTATTCTTTCTAATTTAATTTGAACCTTTTGCCCAGCTATAAAAGCGGTGTATAAATAAGAATTACAATTAGGACGTGCTTACCGGTGAACAACGTTGGCCAGTAGATCATTGTGCCGCAATCTGTAATCCACGTCGACCCTTTGGTAATTGACCGTAAGTGTACCAGCTCGGATGCATCTCTCGTACTCCTCGGCAGGGTGGGCCCGGAATTCACGAGCGAACACTTCCAGAATCTTCTCTCCCACCCAACGCCCCTTGGTGAACGTTGTAAAAGTGAAATAGTACGGGTAGACCTTGCGCAAACCTACAAAATCAAAAGTTATTTCTTATTAGATTTATATAGTTGCTTTAACGTTATCTTAAATACAATTTTAGCTACTGTGAAAAGTTTACACGTTATTTCAAAGTCCTAAAATTACTCTTGTAGCATTTTCACATCTTAAATCGATTTCTATTATCATTAATCAACGATGAGTGACAGTCATTCATGAACATACATCATGAATTCATCTTAGTTAACAAAAATGAATATTTTATGAGCATTAAAAAGTCCCGGATGCATAAAAAATGGATCATATTTTTAACGAATTTCTGCTGAATGTTGAATTTTTGATGTATTTTAAATGTACTTTGATTTGTTTAGTAAAAATACATCATCCAAAAAAAATTCAATTTTGTTCACTAAGATGAATTCATGATGAATTCCTGCTGTATTTTTATAATTAATTAATCATGAATCAATTTTTTCATTTGGGTATTTATGTTTAAAATTTAAATTTTGTATTTTTCAACGATTTAGGCTTTATTTTTTGAATTTGTAAACTTCAATTTATATTATTTATTAGGATAGTTTTTTTTATTTTTTTAATTTAGGATTTTTATAAGATTCATGTTTCATGATGAAAACATAATTATAAAATGAATCACAAAATTTAATTATCATTTTCACGATTGAGTACTTCACTGCAAGTCTCTTTAAATGCTTCTATAATAATCTCAGAAAGATTCTCCTTTCATTTAAATTACTTCCGCGAACCCACAGCGTATAGACTTAAAAGAAAAGTCCTTTATATTCCCAATGGAAAATTTTATTATCGCATTAGATGACGAATACGATAAAATTAACTTTGTCGACAATGATGCAATGCTGATGAGTGAACTAACTATCCAACAATTTATCGTTAAAAGCACTTACAACAAATTGACGTCTTAAAGCGACACACAGTATTTACAATAGTTGCAACAGCAATACAAGCTGTTGGTAAATAATACTAGGCATGCAAACAGTCGTAAAAAATACAGTGTATCTATAGAAAGTTGCCAACTAGCACAGCCATCTTCATCAGCAATCCAAATAAAGACAATTCAATTTTTGCCAACAGACATTTCATGCCGAATATATATACCGACATATAAATAGAATTTATCCACATATGAATATGAATAAAATGCTTAAAAAGGGATTTTAAAAAAGAGGGGCTTTATCGACAACAAAGAGAGAGAGCTGAATGATGACCCGAATATTTCAAGTGGCCAACAATTTAAAAAATCCGCACGGCTTTTCGTTTCAGTGACTTTGCGCCTTATATTCACACACAAGCACAAGTTTTACACTTATATATCAGCATTATCATCTGTGTGTCAAATACCAGTTCACCTAGCGTGGATGATGAGACTTAAGAATCGCGAATGGGTATTCTCTGGCGCTAGTCTTGCTCTCAGTCGAGGGTAAAACGTGCCAAGAGGCACGAGAACCGCATAAGTATGTGCCTGTACAACAAGAAGAAGAAAAAGTGATGAAGCTAAAGGTGGAAAACTACTACAAGAAACAAGAGCGAACGATAAGACATAGAAGAGCGTGCTCAACCAACAGCATCGTCGTCGCTTCCTCCAAAAGACAATGACTTGCACTTGTGTATAGGAGAAAACGAGTTTCAATTCACATATACACTAGGTGTCACAAAGATTTCTTCAATAAAACATCCATTTCAATGGCACACATAACTGAGAGGAAAAAAAATTCTTAACAGAATTTTTCACTGAAGAAACACTCAAATAAATCAAATTCAGCATCCACTCTCAGCGTGATTGCATGAACAGCTTCAAGAGTAAATTTTTTCAGTATTCCAGAGAGAAAAAAAAAACACCCAATTTTTAAAAATAGAAACATTTAAGAGAAATGAATGACACTTGTAAAAAATAAAAAATAGTTGTCAAAATTGTGACGAAATGGTCGAGTTTGTCAATGATCGAGGATGAAAAAATAAATTTTCCAATGTACACACCCAGTATATGGGCAGATACATGTATGTGAATGGTGGAAACGAGCAAAGTGGCAAAGATTCAAGGAGAGATCTCCGGGAAACTTTAACGTGTTCTCAAGCCACGGATGAGAGAACTCCTTTCTTCTCATGTGCCCGTGCTTCCTCTGTGCGCCATTGCGCTGCAGTTGTGTCTCCTCAGCCCCGCAGTGACTTGCATAATCCCCGAGGGGTTCCGGACTTTGCGCGAGAGTGGCGCGCGTTGGCACCATCGTGATGTAACACCAGGGGCCTTTATCACTTGCTCTTGTCACATATTATCAAGTCGAGCCGACGAGTAAGCGTGTGGTGGCACACAGCTAGTGTACCTGTAGCCAACCAGTTTGCCGGCGGTAATTGTTGCATGCCCTTTCTACACCAAACCCTTTAATCATACCCAACGCACCCTATTACATCGCTAATTGTCGACAAGCCAGGCGAGAGACACGGAGATGGAAATGCCGATGTCATCAACCGACAACGAATTTTCAAACTGTCCCTTTTGCTTCTCAACTTTCGTGTAATCATTTTCACTTTATACCAATTTACAACGTTATTTTGTTAATGCTCATAGTCCTATTTTTGTCATGTTAGCCTCAAAAATATTATATTCACATGAGCAACAGAAATTTCCGTCGCTTGATTGACTGATTTTGTGATTTTCATCAGGAATAAATAATACATAAAAACATCAACTGGTCAAAGAGGACGTGAGTCTATTTACGAGCTCTCTCAGTTCTCGTATCCAGCAGGATAAAAACATACCCGAGGCCAATCGACTAGTCATTTATGAAACTCAATACTGAAAAGTATAGGTACATATGTATTGGTTGGTAGTAATTAACCTGTGTTTGGCCTTTCCACACCCTGAATCTTCCATTTCCATTGCAAAGAGGAGTATTCTATGTATAGGATGTGGACGTGATGGTTCGATCAGAACGAGTTTTGTTACGATATATATAGTACATAGGTAGTTTTAGATATATTTTATACTGGTATGACAAATGAAATCCTTCTCTCGTATTCAGGCACACCGCACACAAACTGTCATCGTGATTTCTTTTATTTCCTCCTTCGATTTTTCTTCTCTCATTCTTTCTTTTTCAACTGCTGAGGATGTCATTAAACGAGAGACCATATTCCCTCATCATTGTATAGAACTACTCGTTTCTACAACCGATCACAAGCAGAGACCCGGCGAGTTTTTACCAGAGAAAATGAAAATCGATTTGTTCTCTCTCTCTCTCTCTCTCTCTCTCTTTCACTTGCCTACCCCCCTTCTATCTGTCTTTATTCGCCCCAAGCTCGTGAGGGAATATGCACGAACTGAGGATATTTATTCCGTCGTTCTGTAATTATTCGAGGCTTGTATAATTGCTGCGGCAATCTTTAAATGAAGCTAGTTTTTGATTATTAAAATATTTTTTTCCCCTTCTTTTCTCTTCTTATAGTGGGTTCTTTTTTTCCATCCCCCTGCACGTAAATTCACTGCAGATACCACTTGACAACTGTGCAATTTTTTATAGCTTCATCAGACTTCATTACAACTTTGTTAATATTGTTCTACTTTATCCTCCTGATGAAATGCACGGCCTTATACTTTTTTTTTTATTGACGAACATTGAGATGGCGGAAGATAATAAATATAAATTGTCAAACTCTTGATGATAACATGAAAAAAAAAAAAAAACAGCAACAAAAACTTCAAATGACAGATATTTACGTATTTAAAGAGCACTCAAACTTAGCGGTAGATTTTGGAGTTTGTATTTCAAATATATGTTAATGAGTTAACAAGAGAAAATTAAAATATTCAATGAAGTTTAATTACTATCCAACTTATCGAAATGAAAACTAGCATTGTTACAAGTACTAATTCGATGTGTAATTTATAGCTTGTCAAAATAAATGTCTATTACTTTTTTTTGTTATAACCCTTCATTTAACAAGTTCTTATATATTTTCAAAATTAATTAAGAGAAATTGGGACAAAATGGGAATACTTAAGCTAATATAATGATTTTTCAACAATCAAGTGTTACAAGGAGTGAAAGCTTGCTGAAAAAAAAAACCATAAATGAATAAATAAAAAGTTATACAATTAATTATCGAATACTATTTCAATTGACGCAATTAAAAAAATTTTTTTTTACTCGTTTTAGGTACCTCATTTTGTCTCATACCACATTTTACCCAATATTTCCCAAGAAAATTCTGAAAAATTAGATTTTTTTATTCCCAAAATACATAACCTGTTTCAATAGGTGTAAAAATAAAGTAAGGAAAATTTAAGTTGTGAAAAAAAAAAAAAAAAATTTTTTTTCATGTGGCGGTCATAAAATTTTTTTTCGTTTTTAAAGTATCTCATTTCGTTTTACATTCCTTTATTTCTTATAAATTGAATTTTAGTGATACGAATATCGATGAATTTAGCATAATATCGGAGGTCTTTTTATTCGGTTTAAATGTGATAATTTGTTTAAGTCGATTAAAGCTTCAATTTATCTTAAATAGAGCTAGTTGAATAAATTAGCAGAATTTTACTAAATTCTTAATACTTATAAAAGAAGTTATATATTCCAAAATGGAGAATCTATAATTTTTCTCGACATTTTTATTTTCAGTTCCATATTGTTATTTTATTTTCAGCTATTTATATATGAGAAAAGTCGTATTTTATCGATTTTTGGAAGAATATAACAATGAGAGTGAAAGCAAGAGGTCCGAAGAAATGTCAAGAAATGTACATAAGAAATGTTGAACTATAGAGAGTGGTCCAAAAGCCTGCATAGCAGTCTCCAGGATATAACTGAGCTTTATACAATACCTCTGTCATATCGCCCAGAGGTCTATGTATATAGTTACATACAATTTATATGCTCTTAGAGACAGCTATGAAATTCATATGCACTGTTGAGAGGGGAGTACTGAATATTTGACATGGGATTTGACAAGTTTGCGAGCGCTCGTCAATTCTGCAAGAGTTGAGGAAAGGCGAACTATTTTCCCCGCCGTCATGAATACTTATATATACATGTCGGCATATCTGTATGCATCCACTATATATATTTATTCTGAAATTGTTGATGAGGGTCATTGTGAACAATCCACTAAGACAACCATAAATATAATTATTAATAATCAACAGTACAATAATTTCCTCATACGTATCCATCAATTATTTAATTGCAAGTCACTTCAATTAAAAAAAAATCATTAACAACAATTCATCGTATTTTGCCTGTTAAAAACTACGTTTTTTTAATAAAATCAGCAAATAACTGTCCTGTCATTACGAAAGTACAAAGAGGTCAGTAAAATATAAAGTTTAAATATAAGTATGACTAGGAGCTGAACGAGAAATAAAAAACAGAAGAGTTTTCGAGTTTCAATGCATGAATTTTAGTAACGTTAACAAGTTGGTAATCAATTTACCTGTTAAATAATTTCATTAAAGTATACGTGAATACATCGTAAAAGGCTGTATACTATATGATAGAAGTGTCAGTAAACAATATTGTCATCAACGTTAATTAAAACGCTTTCGCAAATCAAATAAATATTGTTTTTTAACATAAAAAAATGCTTTAGCAAACCTACTTGACCCATTATCTAAATTATAAAAAGTATTATGAAATAAAAACATGAAATACCAAAAATTTTAATCAATATAAAACGAATATTTAGATAAATAAATTTAAAATCGGTGATAATTTGGCATTCCCATTGAATTCAGAGCTATGTGTTTAAAGTTTCAAGTGTCTGGCTTACTGTACCGTTAAATTTACAGACAAGAAAGCACTGCTAGTATTTTATTACTACCGTTGTGTTAATTAAAAGCAAGAGGGAGAGAATTTATAAGAGAAACATAAAACCATAAAGCAGTCAATAAAAAAAAAAAGAAATAATATAGAAAGTATATGATGACAATATTGAAAGGAAAAATATGATCTAGTCAACTATTTGCATGATTGCATTCAACTCGAGCAGACAGACGGTAGCATAAAGTGAATGATGGCATACCTATACATGAAGTGGGTATACACGAAGGTTGATGTAGCTATATGTATAAAAGCGAGATGGTTTGATGTGGATACGAGAAGACAGGAAGGAGGTTGGCTTGAAGCAGTCGTGATTTTGAGATCCAGCATGTAGGGAGTATACTACCACCTATATTCTACTAACCCTTGGGCTCGGGCCGAATTACCGTGGCCCCGGGATTTCAGGGCTCGATAACACGACCAAAGGAGTAGAGAGGTTGTGGCGCGGGTGGAACGAGGCGCGCAGCCTTCTTGACTCAGTGGGAACGTTTAGATGAGATCGAATCTAGATTTGAATCACGTAGTCTCGCCAAACCGCCCTCCGAAACATGGGGCGAAACCGTCGAGAAGGAAGAATTACCCAGGAGCAAAAAGCTTTGTCGTAAACCCATCTCACTCGCGTTCATTCTTTTTTAATTTTTTTTTTTTTTCGTTCTTTCCTTCTTATTCCTTTCTACCTCTTTATCCACGCAGATTGTTATAAATGAGATCCCTTTGTTCGGCCCTCCATTTCACCGGTGTAATTATCCCTAACCTAGATCACTGATGAGCTTGAAAAATGTTCTCAATTATAATTTCCTACACATACAAATATCTGTACAATTAATGAACTTTTTTTTGTTCAATATATGTATGAGATATCATTCAACACTATAACAACTGGATATTATTTGTTGCTAGAATAAGCTATTGAACATTAGGTTGTGATAAAAAAAGTCGAATCAGTGTCAAATATTTAAATTTTAAGTTCTCTTTACAAACAGCATTTTCCATCTCGTATTACCACTATACTATTTTGTTATGAATTGTAGAAATTTTTTTTTTTTCCACATTTTCCCGTATTTATTTTTCACACAAACGACACAATACTTTGAAGTGTTTCACGCTGCAACTACCAGACTATGTACATGGTGCTGACAAGTGGTGGTACAATTGATTTATAACATTGACTAGCATCTAAACAAGGCTCTAAGATCTTGTCGACGTTGTACCCGATTTCTCAAGGGGTATTAATAGGCCTTTGTTTCGTCGAAGTAGACACACTCGACGCACAACCATTAGCATTAAAGCCACCCGTCAACATTCAACCCTAACAGTCTTGTTTGCACACACTCACACTCAGTTTTCATTGTTTCAACAAAATGTGGAACGCGAGGATATTGGATGCCGATATACTTTAACTGTGGTCGATCGAATGCACATCTATACAGCCCCACATATATATTTTTCATCCCTTCCCGCATTTGATGTGTTCCGCCCCCCTTGCAACAGACATATCTATCCTTATCACGAAGCATTGTTATCACGTTGGTTTGACATGCCTCCAATGCAGTGTGCACAGCATGTCCTCGTTATGTAATTGTATAACGGCGTTAAAATCATTAATATTCACCAGAGACAAAAAGTATTTATTGTTGTATTGATTTTCAAACAATGATACAGTAATTGAAAATTTTTTCTCCCCACCATTGGTATTGTAATTAGCTGAGGTAATAATATTCATTAATTTTAACATATGCTGTCGCTTTGTTTCAATTAGTTGTTGTCATAAATTATATCATTGTGTGCCGACTATTAAAATTATGAAAAATAATTTATTGATGTTTGTCCAGAGTGTAGCAACATGTAATTAACATTTGTTTGATCAGAGTATTCCCAGTTGGCATGACAGTTGTGCAGTTGTGTCAGTGAGATTTCGATCTAGGCCTTGTAAACACTGGACTCTCGCTCTCCTCGCGAAAACATAGTTTTGTTTACGCAGCAAATAGTTATTGAAGCTGTTTTGTTACACTGTTCAAGTAAATTCTACGTTTCACAGTTATGCTTACGAGGTAAACTACCATATGTGAATGTGATAAGATAGTTGATGGTAGAAATGACGAGATTTATATTCTTCTTATTTTGAAAGAGATTCCCCTTGAAAATCACGTAGTTTTCGGGATTTTTTCGGTTTTTTAACGATAACTCGGTAAGTAAGCGAGATAGTGAAAAATGATATGAGAGCTAAATGAATTATCATCAAATTTTCTACAAAAAATGTCGAATACATTTTTTCAAAATTTTACTTTGTTTTCGAGATATTTTGAAAAATCAAAATTTTAAAAAATCAGTAATATCTTAAAAACTGAGAGATTTACCAAAAAGTTTATTTCAAATTTTTTGTAGATAATATAATCCTCAATCATTTTAGTCCTATAAAATTTTTCGTTATCTCATTTGCCTATCGAGTTATCACGAAAAAACTGAAAAAAATCACGAAAACCGCGAAATTGCCCAAGGGTATCTCTCTCTTTGACGAAAAAAAAATTTCACGATTTTTTTCACGAAAAACTAGACTATAAATTTATAGTTATAAAAAAAGTCACGTCGATCTCGATTAATTTTTCGTGACATGACCTTTACAATTAATACAAAATAAATTAAATCCCCTATATGGACAATAAATTGTTAATTTTACCGATTAAATCAATGTAATCATATCAATTTAATACTGCAAAAATTCCAATTAGTTCGTCTGGCTTTTAATGAAGCCAAGTAAATATACAATAAATAGTTAATTGTTTAAAATTTTCCTCCAGTCAAAAACCAAATAAATTCCTTCACTAATCGTTGATATAATCTCAAATTCTCAGAGCACTTTACCTCCTTTCGATACTGCTGTTTTTTTTTTTCCTTACCAGTAATGGAGACTGAGAGAACTCAATAAAGCGGGCTGACTGAGTGCGAAATACAAACCGACATATCCAACTAACTCGATCTTGATAGATTTGAGGGAGGAAAAAAAACGAAAAAAACTCCAACAACCATACACACCCAAGGGAACGAGGGAATAAATAAATAGTGAAACAAAATAGAAACCGTTGACTTGAAAAAAAAAAAAAGAGAAAAGAAAAGAAAAAAAGATTGCAAACTCACCATTCTCGGAGTAATAGCTGGTCTCGTTGTATCGCTCGTCCGTAAATCCAGGCCTCTTCGCTTTCAGCGCTTTCGTTTCCAATTTCGCCTGCAACAAAAGCGATAGTATTTGGTCAACGCCAGTCGATCGAGCAACGTTCGAGTGTTGATTCAATGAAGGGAATTCAACACGAAATTTCATTGAGATGAAATAAAACAAGTGTCATATATATAAATATATGTATAAATGAGTCTATAATGATGATGTTTATAGGTTGCATGACGCCAACTGATGGCCAGAGGTATATTTAATCTACGCGCAAGATTAGTTGAGCGGTAATTTGATATTTTATGGTCGGCTGAAGATGGCACGTGACGATGATGGCTTCATGCTCCGGTTCTTCCATCACCTAGCCCATCCGGTCGTGATGTCGACCGACCGTGTGTCATGACACCATGTGGAAAATGGTGACTCGCATTATGATAATAGACTCTCTTGTACCTCGATGCACCACAAGCGTCATTCTATTCATCAGATTGATTGGAAAACATATTGCCAACAAAATCGATATTTAACCAATTGCAAATTTCCATCGCTTTTGCAGTCACTCAACGTCCAAAATTTATCATTACCGGAGATTTTTTTTTTTATAATAACATCGAAAATGACATGAAAATGACATTAAAATATCTGGCTGGAAAAAAATTAACGAATAGAAAAAATGACGAGAAATGAATTTACCGTGAAATTAAATTGTTTAAGATTTTTTTCAGACTTATTGGGTCTTCTCCAGGCGATTCTATACCGAGTCTCTTGATTTTTTATATTATTTTAGAGTTCAAATTACAGAAATATATATTTTAATTCGAGTATTAGAACAATGAGAAATTTTTCCATGGTAAAAATTCATTGAAATGTTTTTTTTAACTACAACTAAATTAGTCTGCGAGGTTTTTTCCATTCAGCTGCACACAAAGAAAAGTGTTAAAGAGGTTACTTCACACATACATCTTGTTTTAGAACAAGCTACGGAGCTACTGAAATATCTTCGAGCAGCACGGGAGTAAACGGTAAAAATTTAAGGCCAATGAGTAAAGCCGACGAAAACTCGCGGCTTAGAGCTAGTGCACCTGTCGGTTTTGTCGGGCTGAGAGAGGGTAAAAACCCCGGACTTGTATACAGGCAAAGAGAGAGAAACTGCTTTTCTCAGTATAGAACGCAGTACTCTCAGTGCATATACACATCAGAGAGAGAGAGTGAATTTGGTATGGTTGGAGAGCAGTGAAAGAGGCAGGGTGGGCCAAAGAAAAGCGTATTTTCAATGGCCCTATTTATATGGCAGTGGGCACTGCGAATTTTCGCGCCAACTCCAGACTTTTGGCTGTATCGATCTCAACATATATACGTGTATTAACCCGAGAAAACATCAATTCTCCCTTGAATTTCATCCCTTCTGCGTAGATTGAGCTTTGCCGGGGTCGTCTGCGAGGGAGGCTATTCCACCATTTTCACGTGTCCAAACGTCTCAGGTATATATATTTGTTCTTTTACTTTGCTTTTCTCAACTGCTTCGCAAGTCTCGAGTTTTAGTATAGCTATATTTATATATATATACATGTGTGTGTGTATGGATGGTTTGATTCTCTTTTTGACCGGGGCTGCAGTGCCGAGCTCTCTTCGAGAGTTGGCTAACATAAAAGACCTCACGACTACTACTCTCTCAATTGCTCACGACGTTTGACCAATATATTGAATTGCAACCGCAAACTTTGTTAAGAAAAAAAAAAAAGAAAACACAAGTTGTCCAATTTTCAAAAACGGAAATTGGCTTTGTGCAAAGAAAAACTTTTTCTCTAAGTTTCAAGTGATTTTTTTAATATTTCAAACTCCTTATATATGTATTTCAAATTAACCTATTCTATTCTAATTTCAATAATGGATTAGTTCAGTGAATCAAGTAAAAAAGAAATAGAAAAAAAAAACACGATTTTCACTCACATAGAAATAGATTCAATTTTTATAAAACCAAAATATAAAAGAATCTTTATTTTGCAAATCGTATTTAAATTTTTGATAAATATGTTTTTTTTTACTGCATATGAATATTTAATTAAAATAATACAGGAAAAATGTATAATTTTTTTTTTTTTTTTTGAAATTCTTAACTACTAAGAGAGATACAAAAAAAATTTGCTCTACATTTTTTGTAGGAAATTTAATGCTCGATCATTTAACTCGAATGATATTTTTTATTATCTTCATTATTTACCGTGTTATTGCCTAAAAACTAAAAAAAAAATCACGATAACCATAAAATTTCCCTGCGATTCTTTGAGTAAAAATTTTTTTTATCGAGACTAAACATTCTAAAACTCATTCTAGGTGTATATTAAACTGAAAATAAAGAATCAAGTCAATAAAAGCATTAAAAATCGGACAAAAACGTATGTATATTCATACTTTTTTATAAAATTGAGACAATACACCGATCAATGTTATCGTTTCAACAGACAGTGTATAAAAGCTTCACGTTCTATTTGCGTTTGATATTTGAACTTCACTGTTAATGAACCACCGAGAAGGTATTTCACTCTTCGCGTACAACTCGTGGTTCTCAATTTGAAAATAGAACTCATTGCGGATAACGACGAGTATAAGCGAGGGAGAAAACGAGACAGCGAGCGTCGAGAGAAGAGCATAGAAAATTCGCTATTGTGTCGAGGAATGATGAAAAGCGTCGTCGGTGAACGCATATAGCGCGAGAGATGCGACGGCGGAGACACACACAATCCAGGCAAACCATCATCGTCAGGGAGCGCTTGTCGTTTGTATGAAACCGCAGGCCAACTAAAATATCCACCACATGTTTGCTCACGTGTGAGTGTCTGTCCGATCGACGCCTGTTGCTATACGATGCCAATAGTTTCCGGCACAGCTCATCCACGTGATGCAGATGAAAGACTGAATCAGTGTTTGAGGGAGTAGAGAAAGGGGAACAATATGCAGCGCTTGGAAAGCCAACGCAACGGCCAACTTCGTGTTGTCGTCGTGTTATATCCTTTGTGATGTCGATAATGTATTGAAAATCTCTTAGGACTGAATTATTGTCATGTTCACACTGCAGCGATACAAGATTAATTAAAAAGATATAACACGATATAAATTAGAATATTCACGAGTTCATTAAAACGTCGTTATATATATCTCATGCTAACAATCTATTGCAAGGATTTTTCCATCACCTACAAGAATTTAATCACAATCGATTTTAAATAGTTATTAATAGAGTTTTTTTTGTATTAATGTTTTTTTAAATACTTAAAAACCTGTTACCTCCTTTTTCAACATTTTTTTCCGACTTTTTGGGGCGTTAAACTGGATGTGGAAATAAAAATTTTCACCGCGTTTTTCTTGTTTAATTTTTTTTATTACGCTTTATCGTGAAAAAAAAATTCAAGTGAAAAAAATACTTCGATTGTATTGGTTGGACTTGAAAAAAATAAATGAAAAACCTGCAATTGCAGTAAAAATTAATTAATTGTTAATGAATCCAGATAAAATCTCATTTTAATATTTCTGAAAAAGTTCTCAACAATTTATTGCCGTGGCGAAGTCGCGTCTCGAATGAACAAAAAATTCAATAAATACGAACGAACACAGTGATAAAAGCTACTCGAGAAATTCATAAATAATGGAGGCGCAACTCAATTAAAATACTGAATAATATAAGAAAATTGTAATCCACAAATGCTGTGTGGTTCGATTTGAATTAATATGTAACTGTTGCTAGGAAATAAAAATAAATAAACGTCAAAGACATGGGCAAATTGCTTGAGACACACGTTGAAATAGAAAAGGTGGTTGCATAATGTGTTTAAAACAAGTGAGAGTAGAGGGGCGAAAACGTGAAGCTTTGTGCGAGACAGGAGCGTGCTGCGACGACAGTAGAAACAGACCAAGTGGGCAGCCACGCGTAGGTATATTTATAGTCAACTTGAGGGACGTCCGCAAGCAGAGTGCCTTTATCCCAACTACGACAACGACAAAGTGACGAGGCGCGCTACAGACCTTCCCGTCAAATATCGATGCCAAAAATATACGTGTGTCAAAGGTCGGTAAAAAAAAATCAAACTTCGTGTGGCTCTCGAAGCATCAGACAGCACACATGGTCGCCCTCCATTTTCTCCCTGCTACAACTTTTACATGCGCTATATGTGGACACTCGTACACTACAATATAATGGGACAGAATTGAAAACAGGAGCGAAAGCTCTCGGTGTTGAAACTTTGTTTCATCGTATCACTAATGTATACCTTGAATTCTCAGTGACATTTTCCGTCAATTTATAAGTTATGAATTGAATCTACTTAATTATTCTCTCAATTTTGTCTATATATGTATATAGAAATATACTAAATATTCTCGTACCTTTTTCAAGTCTTTGTTGGCGTCCGTCTCCTCGGCTTTTCGCTTCTCAGTTATTTGCGGCGACTGCACAGCTAACGTAGGCTCTCGCAATGGCTTTAAATCAACCTAAAACAAACGCCAAATAATAACACATTAATAAATCTATAGTACATCAATTAATTTTTTTACTATTAAATTTGAACGTTAAAATACTTAAATGATTATTATTTAATTACACCTTCAATACTAAACATCATAAAACTCATTTTTACAGTTGATTCAACTCAAAAACAAGGAATAATCGTTTTTGGCTGACGTAATATGGGATTATACTACTCAAAAGGATAAAACTAGTCACAGCGACCGGTTTGAACGTGCTTTTGATGGAGTTTATGATTGTTTATAAAAAAATAAGTGTTTTGTACAAAAAAAAAAAACACATTTTAAACAATAATTTATCGCATAGTATAAAAAATATCCAACTATTAAAAATATTTATGATTCATTTTTAACGTGTTTCAGGTTTAAAGTATTAAAAAATGGTAATTTTCAACCGAATTTCGCAGCAATTATTAAAAATCTTACACCGTGTATATATGCGATTGAAAAAAAATCGAGGCAAAAGAGCTGATAGTGAGTTACTGGAGGAGGCTTGTAGTGAAACGATTAAGGAGATTACAAAGGCCGTTCCTGACAACGCCCCTGCCTGCATTGCGGATTCCTCTGCCAGTTGTACTTTCTACTATTCTTCTTTCTATTCGTTCACAAGTCTATATATAACATTTTCCACCACGAAAATATATTGTGTCCTATTAACTGCTGAGACGAAGAAACTTTGCAGCGCGACGAAAACACTCGAATCAATGGACAATGAAATTACCTAAGCTCAAAGTTTAAACTGGAAAGAAAATAAATAAATAAAGTTAACAACTTGCAAAGAGATAGAAAAAAAAAAAAACGAGAGATTGGTGTGAAAATCACGCTGGGAATGCAATTATAACATGAGAGAATCGAAGAGCATCCCAAGACGAAATAATAAGGGAAAAAGAGTCGTTACCATTTGGTTAAAGAGGGTCCGTGGCGGCGCCAGAGGGCGAGAAATGAGTTTGGCGCGCTGGAGCGAGGCCGATAGGCGTAACGATATTATCGCAGAGGGTTGAAGGCTTCGTTGTGTCCCTCTTTTTACCCTCCGCATGCACAGAAGCAGTTAAAACTAGCGCTACTGAAGTCGTTTTACTTTTACGAGTTCTATATACGTGTATATACGACGCCCCTATAGGTCTATATAAATATGTATAGACAATATTTCTGGAGAATTATCTTGCTGGAAGTAGCAAAGTGACTCCTCAATAGATCACCTAACTCTCGTGCGTTGATTTTCGTGAGTGGGCAAAAAAAAAAATGTGAAATATTTATCTTATCTATATAATAAATAAATATACATTGTGGCGAGATAAAATCAGGTGGAAAAGAAATTTCTTTGCCTTTCAACTTGTGATAAAAAACTGAAAATGCCCTGCGAGACAACATCAGTGGTAAAAAGTATGGAACACACGATAAGGCGCGTGAGTCACATGCGACTAACGGTTTTCAGGTGTTGGGAAAATAATATTTTTCTCAAAGACACAATGTTATTTTTTAAATTAATAGTGTGAGTATTTTATATATCGTATTGCCAAAAAATTCAGATTTTCCAACTTGCTGATATCTCGATAAGGATGCAACTTAGACAAATTATATTAAGGACCTTTTTTATAGCTAAAAAAATTCTCTACAAAAAAGATCTTTTAGGAAAAATTGTTATCTTCAATAGTTTCGAAGATACTATGATTTAAAACAGCAAAAGAATTTTTCCTATACGCTCTTTTGACTTTAGAGACGCGTTTATATTATAATTCAAGAAATTTTCGAGTAGATTGAACTAAATGTCTGACCGATGCTAAAAATTTTCTACTCGATAGTGCACATTCTACTTGAGGTGCACCCTATCAACGGTTGCGCGCCATCTGCACGGCTAAGAATCGACGAGTCTGGAGTCTACATGCCTGCCCATTCTCGACTACTACTACTTGCAAGTCATTCAGACGCGCCGTATAAAAAGTAGGTATACATATATGTATATTATATACTATCAAATTACAATATTGCAAAAATTTGAATACTCTTTGAAAATCTTGTTTTTTTTTTTTTCGCGATATCTCAGTAGATAAGCGAAATATCAAAAAATATTAATAGAGTTAAATAATTGGAGATAAAATTTGCGATAAAAAAGGTAGATAAATTTGTTTATATTTCTTTTAATTTTTAAGAAGATATCTCGGATTAAAGAAAAATTCTATTTTTAGAAAATACCTTGAAAACACGAAAATAAAATTCTCTATAATTTTAAAAATTGTAAAAAATTTTGTTATCTTGTTTATTCACCGAGTTAATATCGAAAATTTAGAAAAATTCCAGAAACTCCAAACATATCAAACGAAGTATAGAATAAAATTTTTTTATTCTTCAACGATTGGTTATGATAAATATTTCTTCCAATCCAGAAACCGTGTTTTTTATGATTAATTATCAGGTTGAGTAATAGATAAAATATATCATTAAATACTATAGTAAGAATATCATAATATTAACAAATATGATTGAATTATGGAAAATGATGAAAATTAGTTAGAGGAATAGGAAAAATTTCTTTTCTCATTTTCATTAAATAAAAAGCGAATAAAATATGCTAAAAAATTTATCAAGTCTATAAACTGTTATTTGCAGCAACAGATCGTTTTATCAAGGAAACATTTTCCTGTATAGTAGTATATAAAACCGAGTCATATAAGCAAACGATAGAAGAAAAACTTGGTAATTTATGTAGCGCGTCAACGACCACTTGGCTCGTCACAGCAGTTAGTAAGTCTTTATTCCTCAAATTATTCCCCGTTTTTATATACTTCGCATTTCTTTTTTTCCTATTTTACAAAAAAATATATATAATGTATAGTCATGAAGCTATACATAGATTTAATACAATTTCCAGACTACATTGGCTTCTCTGAGAAAATAAAACTAATCAAAAATAAATAAACAACGATTTCGTTTCGTCGGCGACAACATTCGCCGTATATGGGCTGACTAAACTCCGGGTTTTTCTACTTGAAAACGAGAGCGCAGTGCAATCCGACAGGATGGAACTAGAAAAATGTATAGTAGGTACAGTGTGTGGTAAAAGAATGTTACATCGGCTTGCATTTTACCCGTTCGATTACTGAAAAATAATGAATATGTATGAGGCACGGGTCTTTTATCATCTTTCGATAAAAGGCCCTAAAAGACAGAGAAATAATTAAAATAGCTAAAAAAAACGATATAACATTGTTTTTACACCCTCATACGTCGAAACGAGTTTTGAAAAAAACCTTAAATTTTATGGAAAACGCTTTTTCTTTTCTTTTTTTTTTATCAATAAATATAAAAAATATATCATTTTAATGAAGATAATTCCATATAAAAATTCAGCTGCCAAAAAAATGTCAAAATTGCAATATTTTAAAAGAACAACCTGCTTCCATTAGTAAAAATAATTTTGTCTGAAAAAAAAAGTAGAAAAATCAGCATGAAAAATAATTAAAACTTTTTTGTTTACTATAGCAACACTTTATATTCGAGTCGTTGAGCGAATGCGAGAAAAAAACAATTGGGGAAACGTGTGCGTCAGCAAACGAGATTGTCCGAGCCCCGCGTCTCCGCCGGACTACCGGAAGTGAATTAATTCGACGAGGCAGCACACACGCAGAGGGATTGAACGCGCCAGAGAGTGAATAGTGCAGACTTGTGTGTATGCACACTACGTACAGGCCAATGTACAGCATATACAAGCTCATCTGACGTGGGAAGTTCGTTAGAGGAGAGCCTGGTTTCCTAATGGACCGGCAATCGTATATCTCGTGTGTTCAAATTCGAGCAAAACACATACACACAGAGAGACAGGGGCAGCCAAACGGCAAGGAGGGAAAAGATCACATGGGAACAAGCGATCGTACACGCTCCATTGGCTCGAGTAAACAATCAACGAGATTTCTGTTCAAACCAAACGTCGTTCTTGCGTGACAGCCACTCATCCCCTTACTCCACTTTTTCCCCGACAATCAGACAACATCGATAAAAACAAAAATGACACGACATGAGCTAATAAAAGGCAATGCGCCGATATTAATTAAAATCATATCAATAAACTCATTTTATTGTTCGCAAAATCACTTAAAACTAACGTTTTCTGATCTAAAAAAAATTTTAGAATGTTTAATAGAGTTAAAAATTTTTTTTTCCTTTTCTACTTAATTTTTGAAGAGTCAACTCCCTTCGAGGTTTCGTCGTTTTCGTGATTTTTTTCAGTTTTTTCGCGATAACTCGATAACTAAACGAAATAATGAAAAACATTACAGAAAGTAAATAATTTAGCAGTAAATTTCCTACAAAAAATGTATTCTAAAATTTTTTTGTATCTCCGATAGTTTTTGAATTATTATCGAATTTTTTAAATATTTATTTTTCAAAATATCTCGATAACGAGGCGAAATATCGAAATAATTTACTCTACATTTTTTGAAAAAAACTAAATTTCCAATCATTTGACTCTAATAACATTTTTCATTATCTCGCTGCATTCTCAAGTTATCACCAAGAAACTAAAAAATTTATAGAAACGATAAAATATCCAGGCAGTTTTATGTTAAATATAAAATTTCAGAATAATAATTTTACTGTCTGTTTATTGTAGCAAAAAAAACCATGAATATCTTTTGTTTCCTTAAAATTTTAATTAATATTAAAAAAAAAAAAGTTCCGTTTTTAAATTACCAAAAATTGAAATTTCACGAGTAAAATTATTCTGAAATAATATAATAGTAATCAAACTTGTGTACTCTATACTGTTTGACAAGAGCAATCAATTAATATTAATAAAGTCATGATCACAATAATTCAATTATTAAATTTCCCATCAAAGAGAGCCACGTCAACAACAAAGACTGACAACATTTACAAAGAGTAAAACATTTAACTAGAAATAAATTACGTCTTTGAACGTGAAGTAGAACTTGCATTCATTAGACACACACTGCAGACCGAATTAATTATAAATTTAGTTGTTAGTCGCATGTAATTTGGCGTGAAGTAGTGACGATGCAGTCAACTGGCATACTATGTACTATAAAGGACAACCAGGAATTTCTCAAGAGAATAAGTGTCATTCAGCTTTTTCTATCCTACCCTTACACACACAATCTTCACTTACACTTGCTCCCGCTTGCCGCCAACTATACACCCTTTGTTTACACAACTCTCGACGAAATTTCGGCGTGAATGTGTATGATGTATCTAAGGAGCCAAGTGGCACACCAGAACTAACTCGTTTTTCCATCCTGCACCACTCAACCCCTTTGTCACTCTCCTCCAACGGAGAGAAATAAAAATTTGAAAAGAACCAGCGGGTGGATATTTTAACAACAGCCCTCTCTTCCAAGCTTCCTATACGTTATATCATGCATTTATTTTTCGTCCTTTCTCTTTCGTTTGCGGTTTTTCTATGCACTATTCGCCTCAGCGTGACGAGGAATTGCGTATAAATGCCCTCGCGGAGTATTCATAAAATTCAACTGGATGAGTCGCTGCGCTTTGCATGTTGAATATTAAAAAGCTTTAAATAAAAAATATAAAAGAAAAAAGAAAATAACACAGAGGAAAAAAATCAATTCAAGTGATATAAATAAAGACAGTGAACGAAAAAAAAAAACAAATAAAAATATTATTATTAGAAAATAATCCAGGTGTAAAAAAAAATTGAATTCTCGATGAGAAACTCGAGGGAATTGATTTTAATACGATGCAATAACTGGAACACAATGTGAATCATATATATAGACGTGTGAACACTCGAGAGAAAAATATATATATGTACCGCTGTCGTAGATTTAGAGATATTAAAAAAGAAGTTCAAGCACTTCAATTTCAGGCTTACAATCATCTGTAGTATACATATATATTCGAAACAAATCAGCGGCGTGAGAGAGCCTGTGGGAATATTTTTTTTGTCCCCGTGATGAAGCACAAGAGAGCGAGGTAAACACGGGCTGCGACAGAGAGCAAGGGGATAATTGAAATGGGAATAAAAAGAGAAGAGCAAAATGGTGGACGAACACGCGATGTCCTTTTGATCGACCTCATCGCCCCTCTCTCTCTGTCTGATATGCTGTGCACCTCACGCGCTCAATCCTGTGGCTCTTTGAGCCTGTGTGTGAATCTAACAAAAGTCTATCTATACTCATCAGAGACACACAGTCTAAAAACCGACATCTCTTCAAGTCTTTTCAACTGACCACTATCTGTAAATATGGGACTGAGTTTACACCGTTCTCACAAAAAGGAATTGAGCTGCTTAATTAACTGCTTTTCGTACCTCTCTCGGTATATGTATCCTGTGTCAATATACACTCGTACAGTACTTTGACATTTTTTTGCCCTCTCACACAAGTTTTAAATCGAAAAATAATGCCTTGTTTTAACCTATTTTCAGCATCAAATTTTCGCATCATCAGGCGTAATTTATTTTATGGATTGAGGTTAATAAATTGGGTCAAATCGATATTAATACTCAAAAATACTTTAGATAATTTTAGCAATATTCTGAATGTAATTTTTAGATTTAATAATATATCGTTGCGTTATTAGCGCTAAAATATGAGAGTGGATATTGCACACCCCTTGTATAAAGCAACAGGGGTGTGCTCTGTTATGCCATTTTTTTTTTACCTAATTATGATTGATGATGTATTTATGAAATTTTGTTTGAAATTGTCTGTATATACGTGAGTTATTACAATATCTCGTACTTTTTACTTAGAAATATATTTTAATGTTATGAAAAAATTAATAAAATGATGCACTGGCCAAAAACCCGAGAAGAACTGGCAAGTTTTCATGGAAAAGTTTGGTATAAGTCTGACTATATGCTTTGTTTTGACATCTCTGATGGGGTGATACCAATTAAACATCAATACTTCGACCATGTCGTCACCAGATTTTTCCGTGCTTTCAAAGAGTGAAGACGTGTCAAGGCGCACAGTGAGTTTAGATTTTTCAAAATACCTCGAAAACGAAGTGAAATATAAAACAAAAATTTCCCAAAGGGGTAGATCCCTTAAAAAATTTTAATCAAAATGAAAATAAAATTTTTTTTCCCTCAAACATTACAATACTCATAGTTAACCCATTTTTTCAGTTCAACATCATTTAAAACTTTTTAAGTATAAAAATATTGATAATCATAAATATTCAACACTTATCACAATTACAGCTATATACTTGAAACCTTCATGTACCATAGTTTTCAAATTTAATTTTAAAAAGTAAAAAAACAAAATTAAAATTGTATCAACGTCGATTACGACGAGGCATTATATACATCAAGTTGTCTGACGAAATGAGGTCGAGTAAAAAAAAAAATTCTACAATTTATATTTCAACTTGAAGTAAATGTATACTTTTTTCAGCTCATAATTATACAAACATTGTCATCATTGCAGAGTACACTGGATTAAAAAAACTTTTAGCGAAATAATAATAATAAGAAGAAGAACATCATCGCAACTACGCAGATAAACAGTGTGAATTAAACTAATTACTGTCAGCAAGCCGATTCAAATATGGACAGTAAAGATTAATAATAGTAATAACATTAAACCTTTGCAAAAAATAATTCGCGAGTTTTCTCGCACTTTTGTGCCCGCGTGAAGAAGAAAAGGAGGGTTTTGGACATGCTTCCCTATATTACCCACTGTGTGTATATAATGTAAATGCAAAGATATGAAGAACACGCAGTAATACAGCAGTGTATATGAGATAGTATTATACACTATATATATAATAGTAGACGTCTAGAGCCGATGAAACCGACATGCATACCGTTTTATCCTCGCCATTCCGACAGCTGCCATGGAAGCACGAGTACGGAGGCGAGACGTGCAGTGCCAGGAGCGCATTAATTAACGTCGGTGCGACGTTGCGCCACCACCGCGCGGCTCCTCCCCACCCTGAGATAGATACAACTACACTCACAGATAGCACATGCACAAGTTGATAAAGACACAGCGGGCAAACTAGTATAGGTACACGGATAAAAGCCCGTGAGTGTATTAGTATATTTTTGTTTTCTTTGATCACACTGGTGGCAGTATTCACATTTCCCTTTTCTGTGTCCTCAGCGCCCATGCCCTATACTATACTCTATATGTACTCTCTCTACTTCGTCGCTGAAAATCCTTTGTTTTTCTTTCGGTGTAAAAAATTACCTTTTATTGTTGAAGACACATGCGGTAGCGCGCAGTGAATAGAATTTATATATATAAATATATAAATCTGCTTAATAATACTTGCAAAGAAAAAAAAAAGTAAAATTTAACTAAATTAAAAATAATAGAGTCTAACATAAAATTATTTTATTTTTCGTATTTTTTATACCTTCAATTTTGTTTTAATATATAGATATATATTAATTACTTTTATTATATGATTATAGTATTTTTACATAGTGAGTTTGTAAAATGAATATTTATTGGTAATTTATCAAGATATGGTGGTGTAAGTGTTAAAAAATTAACAATAGTAAAATTTCTCAAAAATTGAAAGGACTTTTTGAGAAATATGTTGAAGAAGATGTTTCTATGTAGCTCAAGTCTAAAAAATTGATATTTTTTTGGTATTTTTCGAGATTTATTGTTTTTTTAAATACGAAAAATAATAATAAACTTAATTAATTTTTATCCAGACTCTATCGCATCATCAACAAAGGTTTTGAATGAAAATAAAAGATTTTTCAACTGGAAATAAATCAACCGAATACAAAACTCAGGTAAAAAGCATAAATTAACAAAAATAATTCAAATTCAAATTACAATTTTCCCTTTAAATTTTAAATATTATTCTCATATAAATATTTATATACAAATAAAATAAACCAACCAACCGTAAAAAAATTGTAAAAAAAAAAAAATACGATAAACAAAAAGTTGAAACATCAGTTGCGTTCACATCAAGGGTGAAATAATCCAGCCATACGTTTATTTGATCAGCTAATTTGCGCGAAATAATGTCAATATTTGAAGAGTAATTAAGTTGAGGATTAGATGAAGCCAAGGGTTGTAAATGAAATAGTACAACATATATTAAAGCACGCAATTCATAACTTCTCAAAGTCATTAGTTGTGCTTGGTGAGCGTAAGAAAGATGAATATATATGCACCTGCACGTGTAGAATAAACTAAAGTATGACGTGTGTTTCATTTTGCCACGACTGCAAGCTTCACAGAGGCAAGCAAAGGTTTCACAAATATATACCTTAAAGGAGCTGAGAGTTACGTATATACCAACCGTCAAGTAAGAATGATAGGTGAGACAGAGATCGCAAAATTCTTTGATCTTGTACTGAGAAAATCTTAGCGCCTCTGTATATATGTGTAACGAGTGTCAAGAGGCGAGTTTTGGCACCAACACCGGCGCTATAATAAAATATATTCAAAAAACAAAAATCACAATCTATAAAATATTAGCCACTTGAAAAAATTGAAATATGCTAGATAAATAAAAAAAAAATAGATAAATTTTAATATAACATAAAATAAATCATATACAAATACAACCATATATTGTGATTAATGCGAACGAAAAATTTTTCCCATCTCCCTTTTCACTTAGATAAATTCCATAAGAGGTTGATCACCGCATCAACGCGCGTGTCAAGCATGAAATTTCGGTCTCAATATCGCGCAGAAAGAAAAAAATCCATACGTGTCATATAAACCCACAAGGGATGAGACAGAGAGCGTGCAAAATTCCTGCGAGAATCGAAGCAACGCCATATTTTGTGTATACGCACACGACAGAGGATCGATAAAGCTTAGGTAGTACCCTGTTGCTCTCGGTGCAAACGACCCTACGACCGACGTCAAGGTCACATGGGATAAAAAACCAGAAGACAGCAGAGGGAATCTTATTAATTTTACAGGGTGGCTTTACTTTGTCAAGTGACATTAATTCTCGAGACACGATATCGAAGGTTATTTGTTCGGTGATGTTTTTTTTTTCTTTTTCGTATATATATACACACGGCGCACAGGGTCTGTGATCTATTATATTGCGAGGAAAGGTCACCCAAGATATATCCAGAGCGTTAGATATAGCCAAGAGAATCCTATTTGTACACAATAGAAATAGCGGGTGAGATAAAATCGCGGAGAAAAGTTCACGGAGATTTCGCGTGCGGAGACGGTGCAAATGTACTGTACTAGAATAAAAAAGAAGAAAATTACAAAGTGCAAAACAAAATTTACAACAAAGTGTACATGTATAGGGTGTAGGTATAAGAAGTAGTAGAGGGGCAATGGTTAGACTCAGCATGCGTACCTACACCAGTGGGGATAAAACATCATTAAACTTTGAAAGACGGCGGTAACGTCTCCCGGGCGTCGTCCTGAGCTAGCGCGACAAATACACAAAGATGTATATATAAACAAAGAAGAATAAGGGAGCGAAAGGGAGAGAACGCGTGATGTGCGCCTTTTGGCTATACACTGCGCAGCAAGCAGGACGACAGCGAAACAAGCGCGAGAGGATGGTGACGGTCGATAGAGGCCTGTTGCACGGACCAGAGAGACGAGCGCGAGAGAAGGTCAAACTCGGAAATTCGACAGTATTCCACCCCTCGTCGCGTCGAACGGCGCTCATGCTCAAGAGTAGAAAAGGTCAGTTGGTTTATTTTGTGAGGCCTTCAATTTTACGATCGTCTGAGGAAAAAAAACACCCCTGCTAACTTCATCACATCATCCACACCGTCCCACCCTTTTCTTACATTGCCAGTAGAAAAACTGTAAAGCTCATTTATCTCGAATCAGAAGAAAAAAAAAAAACCTAAGAAACAATTAACTTTTATCTTGTCCTAATCTTTGTGTAGATTGACGTTGGTTTATCTGATATTTTTTTAATCTTTTTTTTTGTTTCATTAATTTTTTTGTAGTCTATATTTTTATATGACGAATGAAGAGAAAAATGTTTTAGGAAATTTTTGAAAGACATCACGACGTGACATTCAATCGAAAGATGTCTGACCACAGACAGAATATTTCCACTGAACGCTGTCTCTCCTCTATTTTAAATATGAAAAATATCTTAATTATAAATATAAAAAATTTCATACTTCATATTTGCTGTCATCAGCTGTCTCGAAATATTCTATATGTAGCCAGAAATCAATGTTTCATAAAATGTAAATTCATGCATGAATTTGAAGATACCTATATTACAAGAAAGCAATGAGAAGTGACAAAAGTTTAATATTATAATTCTTGAGATGAATTTATACGTAATATGAATGAAAATTTGATGAAAACCCTATTTTTGTTGAAGTTTCATCAAATTATTATGAGAGCAATTTCTTTCTACACATTTTATTCTTATATTCCTCGTATATAAAAGAAATTTTTCTTCTTTTTTTATAAAAAATATAATTCTATAATATAAATCCTCAATGTTTGATGACACTAGAATTTTATAATTAAAAAAACTAAACAAGAAATCAAATAATCGATAAGAAAAAAAAAATTAATTGAATGAAGAAGAAAACGCGGCTCGTGCTAATTGAAGAAACGACTCGATGCAAGTCGATCAAGTCTCGGACGATTGTTTCGTAATAAGAAATGTAATAGAAGTGAGTCGATTATCGATAAGATGAGCCTACGCATTGTGACGGTTAATTGGGAATTGCCAACCCCATATATACATCAAACTCGAAAATATACTGAAGGGATACATACAGCTAAATTTGTCTACAGGTCGATACTTGTGATGAGGTTATATATATTAAATCATGTTATAATGAGTGAAGTGCATTAAGGTAGAGGCGGTCATCTCAACACAACAGTATATGTATGTCTGTGGATCTGACAGCTATTGTATGACTTGACTCGCGTTGCCTGAACGAACCCTTTGATGATGCAACCGCACATCCGCAAACGGAAACCTAGTAACGAGAAATGCGAACCACGTCGTTAAACTATTTACGAGAGGTGCAGCAGTCTCATATCTCTGCTGCATGTACACGAAGTCGAGAGAGAGATAATTTTGGCAATTGGAGTGTGATTAAACTGATGGTGATGCCCAGGAGAATATCTATTAAACTATGCTGCATATATAGCATTCATAGAGTATGAGATGATAAAGGAAAATGCTGAATAGATATTGATTTCAATGCTTTAATTGTGTCCACAACATAATATCATACATTCATTATCGTGGCATCTGATAAACGAAATATCGAGGTCAACATAGATTTATCTCCACATCTAGTGGCGCGGGTTATTATTAGTATCGCATTAGAACGATCATCAATACTGCATTAGTAATAAAAACTAAAATGTCCAATTTTCACATCAAAATATCATTAATATTTTATTCATAATTTCCATTTCAAAAATCTATCCTAACTAAAATTAAAGCCACTTAATATCAATATTTTCCCAACGATTTTTTGTCCATAAACATCTAGTACATCCTAAGAAAAATTTGAAAATAATTGATTTTTTTTTTCCTAATATATTTAACCGGTTTTAATACAATTTAAAATGAAATTAAAAAAAAAAAAATTTCAAGTTAAAAAAAAATTATTTGGCAACTATAAGATTGTGCAAATTTTATTTCTAATAAAAGTGAAAAATCGAATTTAGAAAGAATATTTGTATGAGATATATATCAATTTTATGAGATATTTTTATATGAAAAAATTTAGAAAATTTGAATAAATAAAAGTATTACAATTAATTAAAAACAAAAATACGTTCGTTTTAAATTAGAGAAAAATAAAAAATATTAAAAAAAGAAATAATAAATAAACGTTTACAATCGAATCACTGATATATCCGATATAAAGCATATGATAAAGACATCAACAATATCATATATAAACGGATTTTCTACGCGAGGAGATGCACTATACATTGAATTGGCTCAAAAATAGCATCAACTACCTATCAAGATCAACAACCTGTTTCATCAAAAGCACGAGGCCACTCATAAGATATTATCAGGACTAACAAAATATGTTCAAGTTGGGCGCTGATGCCAATCAGATAACTCTTGACTGTTCACGAGAATAATCAAAGTGTGGTTTTCATGACCGTTTAATGGTAAATCGTTTACTAGCTCACATAGACACAACCAGCAGATTAACCTACTTGGAAAATTCGACCATGAAGCAGTGGTTGGAATACATTGGCAGAGAGAAACTCATCTTCAACAGAGAACAGCATCAGGTATACTACAGAGTGTGTCTCAAGTACCATCAATGAGTAGCAAGTTAAATGCCTTGCCAGATGACGTCAATACTGTCATGTTCAATGATTTTAGAGTCAGTCAACTGAAAAGCACCAGCGCTCCATGAGACAAATGTGTGGGGGTGGTTGCAAACTTACCTCTGTAACTTGTAACTGCATTATCTTGTAAACTTAATAGTATAATATTCAAATGCAACTTCTAATGGCTATTTCATTTAACTATAGCTATTACTTTGAATAATAAAATCTTAATCTTTTATTCTTGTACAGACATCTCACTAAGCAGCTTTGTTTATGATCTAAAAATTACTAGCTACATACAGTCTGGGAAATTGAAATTTAAAATTGTCGAGTGGATGCACGAGATGGCCTCAAAAGTGCTACAATCTTTGAACTCACGTAATATACAATAAAAAAGATATATTAAATATACATAAAACTCAAGTCTAAAAAAATCAGATGAAACATTCAGGTAAAATATCACGAATGTCATCAGAAATTGTTAAACATAGTTCAGGAGTTATTTATTAAATAGTCAAATTTCCAGTTCAATAGAGTATAAGGAAGACGCTTCACTGACAAATTTGTCACTTCACTGAATGGAAACGAACGGACTTGATTTAGGAGCACTATTGACAATGTGGTTTGATCACTCACTGAGCGAAACTTTGAAGATGTTTGACTAAATAAGCCCTGTTATTTTCATTTGAGTATAAGGGAAATTTAATTTCTAATCTACTGATATTATCAAGCAGATTTTCAAGCACATAATTATAATAAAAACTCTACACTTTTTAAATCGAATAATGAAAAAAAAAAAAATTCAAAGAAAATTCCAATTTTAAAAAATTTAGATTTTTCAAAATATCTCGAAAATGATGCAAAATACGGCAAAAATTTATTCTACATTATTTATAGAGAATAAAATTATCTATCATTTGACTATTATTATATTTTTTGTTATCTTACTTATTTACAGAGTTATCGACGGATTAATAAAAAAATGAAACGTTTTCTTTGGCATTGTTGAGGCGGTATAAAAACTTTGAAATATAAATACTCTTAGAATTCTTAGTCAAGTGGACGATTAAGAAACAGAGAGAATATTCAAGTTTTTTTGCAGAAAAAATAAGTATTATAAAATCCCCAAAGCATTACAGTGAGCGTAAATTAAATAGCAAGTTTGTGTGTATAAAATACAAGTCTGTGCAAATATATTTCCCTAGGTCTGCGGATCGATCAGAAGGCTATGTGTAGCTAGTGCCAAAGTGATCCCTCAGTTGCCCCCGCTCGCTCAAACATTATAGCCTTGTGTTAGTACGTGTTTATACGCGCATCTACACGTAGCTGACCGCTTTAATACGAAGCGAATCGATGAAGTAGAGGCCTGTGCGGATTCTCGTGTCTGTTGCTCGTCCTTCTTCTCTTCTACCTTTGCTAGTCTGCTATTCAACTCCCCCAACTACCTTCCGGTCTCTCCCCAAGGAAATCTTACGTCACCCGGTCGAGACTAGTTTGGTATATAGCATATATGGCAAAAGAAGGTTCGTGACTTTACGGGACTCATCGCCAAGCACGCCCGCGTTATATCTCGTTAATTTTGCCCAAAACTACACGCACCATCACGGCTGAATTTCAGGGCTTATATACATTATTCCCATAAAATTCCGTCTCATGACTTTATCGCAAAACACGTTAATTAGCTATACTAAAGTAAGTAAATCTTGTTAAAAGATCGTGTTGATTAATCTAGAAATATGTGCTATTTGAGCGAAAACTTGTTCGTGATTTTTCTTCATAACTTAGCCGAGAGAAACTTTATTCCAAAAATTCCACAAAGTTTCGTTGAAATGTATACACGCTAATGTTAACTTATACTAGCCTTTTGCAAATCATAACATTTTATTTTATGTATATATAAAAAATATTTAGACATTTATCTAATTAACTGTGCCAGAAAAACATGACAATAAATTACATTAAATTGCACAAAAAATAAAAATCAATATATTTATAAATTTTATTTGCCAAATAACAAAATATATATATTTCTAGTCGTTTTTCTCTGTGTTTTCTTTTTCTATTCACCTCGATAAAGTTTTGTTTTTTATTTTCCAGTGATATATATATATATGATAGTTGAAACTATTAAAATCCTAAATTGGAGTCTGGGGAATTGATAAATAAACCCGATGAATAAAACTCTCGGTGAGCATTTGTATTGTGCAAATACCCATAGTCTGACTGATTGAGTTTATCCGAAAGCCCATGAAATATCGATAACGAGCCGACGCTTTTCACGTAATTGTTGTCAATGGGACAGAGAAAAGCATCTCCACTAATATTACTGCATGGATTTTCAGGCTTGGTCAAATTATATTGCAACACACTTCATTAATAAAATTTTAATGAAAATGAATTGTAACATCCGTGTATAAATTTACTCAAATTACATCTGTATACATACTATCAGATAAACATATAAAAAAGTGAGCAACTCTATATATTGAAACCACTTCAATATTTCCCCATGGACTTTCCTCTATATACAATCAGACTACAAACTCTACATGTCTACAAACTCTACATATACAAATATCCAATGGAGTTGGGAATGCTACTTCTCATTAATTAATTTTTTTTATCATTTTCCAGATTAAATGGCAACATATTACAATTAATTACTCGTATATTATCACACTATCGATACATGTATGTAATTTATGATTCAAAATAAAACTGAAATTCAGATAAAGATGAGGAAATTTGTACAAGTACTTATCTATAAAATTTTTTAAGTGTACCAATCGTCTTTCCCTTTGTCCATTTAAATTACTAAATTAACTCAGAAGCTCTGATGAGCGTCTTGAGCTAATTAAAAGAGTAAGCTATAGCCATCAGGTAGAAAAAAAAAATTGTTTATCCAAGATACCGAGAAGTGAAAGGGATATTAGTTAAAATATAGCAAAGAGAAAGTTTTTTTCTTTATTTTTACACAATTTTCATCAATCATCGTCTTTAATATTTAATTTTTCTTCAAAACAAAATTAAAATTTTGTTCAATAATTGAAAAAAAAAAATTGTTTGATTATTTTTATGATTTATTAAAGATATATTCATTGTGATTCTCGATTAAATAATAATTTTCAACCTGATGAATCAAATCTCAAAATATTTTTAATCATAAAAAAAAATTATGCATCTAAAAAAACCATATTTTTCGCTATCAAATAAGTTAGCACTTGGTTATTGAGGTTAAAAAGCCACTTAACCTGCTATTCACACTATACTCGGACTTGAAAGCTGAATAAACTGTTGAATTGATATAGAGAGGTGGATAGAATAGATGTTGGCTAAATCAGAGCCAAAATAGGAGGATATAGAGGCGGGACAAGCGATACAATGAGTTTAGCAGCAGAGCCTAGCTGCAAGGGCTATATAGTGACGGGTTGAATAGTTACGAAACCCGGCAGACGCCTTCAGATGACAAAACGGTGCCAAAACATTTTTACGTGTGTTAATATATAGTCTAGTGTAGTTATTGTGAGCTAAGTTACGTAAGTTAAACTCACAAATAAACCTATAGAGACTGAATACCACTTAAGATTTGGTGCCTTGACATGGCACTTGTGACTACCCTAATTCTAAACATGATTTATGCCCATAGACGACAGTAGCAGACTTTCGACAATAAGATTGACATAACCGAAATTGACAAATGGATCATTCCTGAGTATACAACACCAACAATTTAACATGCCATCATTATTGCACGTCACCATCACTATATAATTATTGATTTTGACATGATGACAATTTTTCAGACATGCTTGAAATTCCATCATTTGTGCTGAACCTATAATTAACTGCTCAAGCCTCAATTCAAAATGTGCACTAATGAAAGCGGCAATGTTCATCTATTAGGATATTGCAACACACTTCTCGGCAATACATATGCCTCAATATTGCATGACGAATTTCTCGGCTATCCATCACATACAGGCCAATCAACTGAATAGAAATGCAATCATAAAGCGATCAAAACAAATTTCTGTGAGGTTTGCACACTGACACCTGGTTGACCTTTATATATACGTGATTCAAACAATATTTCCAGTTACAATGCTATTTTCGCACACACAAAGTCTATCCTGACGCCATGAAAATCCGTGGGTGAGTGATAGGAATCAAAAACTCATAAAGTTCTGGGAATTTGCATGCAAACAAACTGAAATAGATGATGATAATAATATTTCAATATATATATAGATAATAAGAGAAATTTAGCAATAAATTACTCGAGATTTACCAAAAAGTTTTCAAAGTTTAATATCCCCAACTAACCCAAATATTATTAATTCTCATACACGAGAACAAAATTAAGCCAAAATACTCAATATATTGCAATAACTTTTTCAAATCCCTTGATATTTTTTTTCTAATTCATGATTTTTATAAACAAACTACAATACCTACATGAAATATTGAACTTTTTTTATTACATATACTTTTATCGATCCATTTACAGGATCAAAGTGAAAAGAATACTCGTATTTTAGCATATATAACATTTCATGCACTTTATTTAGAAAAGAAAACAAGAAAAACATAGTAGGTACATGTGTTGCATCGTGAAAAATGTGATGACGCGCCAAGTTAAAAGCTATTGGTATGTCAAACGACTCTAAATAATTATATGTCAACAGATTTCAACAGAATGTACGTGTGTTACTAAATCAACATTTTATAATAGAAGGATGAATTTAATCGCAACAGTAAGAAAATTCAAAATATTTAGTTGATCTAGCTTGTATCTGATTGATGTTAAAACTCAATTTAAAAAAAAATACATTAAAAAAACAAAAAAACATAAAAAAATTGACAAATCAAATTTTAAAAAAATTGAGTAGAAATCTAAAGGAAAATATCTCAATTAAATACTGTCATTTTATGCGTATGATGAACAATGGGTGATATGTGTGTTTGTGAAAAATTGTATATAGATATTGTCCCTGCTGTAGGTCGTTGATCATAAAAACTAAACGATTAGTTATTTAAAGTGATAACATTGCGTGGGAATTAGGTGAAGTTTGTCATGTGAAACGACATTTGCTTTATATCACAAAGCATTGCAAGTCTTGCATTAAAATTGCATCTATTGCTTTAAGTCTGAAATATTAAAATGTCATTCAACGTGATCTACTTAAAACGATGACTACTACTTTGAGTAACTACCTCGAAAATTGATCTCATTAACTAGTCATCACGATTTCAATTTTTTTTTTTTTTTTTCTATTAAAATCACGAATTGAAAAAAATAATTTAAAACACACACAATCATTTCTGAATTTTTATAAAATCAACCAATTAACTTTGACAAACATGAATTGTTTGAAGTTTAAAAATACACGAAATTTGACATGAACAAAAAATTCAACATTTAATTTTAAATAATAGAAATCTTACATTAATATTAAAAAATCATTTATTTAAACGAAAAAAAAAATCCATTTCTATCCAAGGTTTCATAAATATTTTATCTCGTTTCATATATACCACCTGGTCACGTTTGCAATCTCAGTTTAGAGTTCAAGTAAATATTCTCATAGATAAAAAAAGGAGAAAAAAAAAATTCACGACATTTCTGTCAGTGGCGTCAGCTTTGCTCGAGCAATTTAGCATGAGAAGGGTGTCAGAATGAAAGAGAGCAAACGAGAAAAAGAGAAATATCATTGGACTATCTCCAAAAAATTTATGAACACGTCGTGGGGCGTGCCGTCGACGCCTCTCGAGCATGCAAAGGAGAGTGTGTACACGAGATTTCCCGTAAATGACACCGTTCAAATTATTTATCTTTGCTTGCAGAAGCACACTGTTGGAATGAGCATTCATGGCCAAAACATAGATAAAAAAAATACGAAGGTAGGAGAAAGAGAAAAACGAAGAAAAAAGAAAAAAAAAAAAGGTGATGGTGACGCACCCCATTAATCCATTAAGTTCTCCCCCTGTGCTGTTTCCGCTCGATAATGGGAATCAACTGCCACATAATGGAAGTTGTGTCAAATTCTAGTAGAACGTGCATGCGATAACGAATAGATATCAGTCCTGAGCTTTACAAATGACCTAAAACACGTATATTTTGGTCTTAATAATATAAATGGCCCTCATCATACGACAAATAAATGATAATGTGAATTGATTTTTATCCGTGATTAGAGGTAAAGAAATGAAGTAATTGGATAGTGAAAACAAAGGCGAGACTTTCACACATATGTTGTCACATTCGAGAATTTCACGAAACTAACTTCCGTCTAATGCAGCACTACTGTGCAACATGACGCGCGCTCAATGTCTACATATATGGGTAGCACACATTTGTCAGTTATACATACATATATGTCTATGTGATGTTCATACATAACTTACGATATATCTATATTCTCTGATACGTACAAGCAGTAGCCACAAGGATAGTGAGGCTAGCATAGAATACAGGAGTTTCTCGTCAAACTACCTCAGCCCCTCCCTTTGCAACCGCTAAACTATTCGTTCCTGACATCAGACCAAAATTGAAATTTTGCGAAAAGGCGGGAGTAAAAAAGCATTTTTTTTCCAAATGCTTTTAACTCACACCTATTAATTCATAGATATCCAACTAAACTATACAACAAAATTTTCTAATCAATGAAGAATAAATAAATAAAATAATTAACATCATAAATTTCCGAATATACCTTATGTAAAAATAGTAGATTAGTGTCAAATTGTCAGCGTTAAACGACAGCTAGAATGGCAGGTAATTAATGTGAAAATATTATGAACATGCAGGCAGACACAAAATTGAAGTGATTACAACAAAAAAACAGCATTTAACACAAATAATTATCTATAAGACAAAAGTTATAGAAGAAATTTAAAGATGATCATATATAATTAACCGAAATAAACCATTTAATTACTCTATAATAACCTTCCATTACGTCACGCAATCTCTACAAATGATTTAAGTTTGAACAAGTCATCTTCGGGTTATGATGCTATGATGCTGCATTACAAACTTGTTTATAGTAAATGCATGCTAATTCATCAGCTAATACTACTGTTATTAATATTGAGTAATATTTAATAGGCTATAACACCACACTAAACAAGTTCCTAATGAAAAGACCGCCATAATTGCATAAAACATGTATCGAGTCCATTTCATCAAATTTTCATCGTTCAAAAGCATCAAATTATAATTATCACATATTAGTTATTATACCGAATATATGTATAGAAATTTATGATCGATTTATTCGATAGTAATAAACTTATATAATGTGAAAAGAAAAAAAATAATTTTGCATAAATACTTTTATGTGCTATAAAGAAATAAAGCAATTTATAAACTTTCAAGTGATATTTCGAAAGCAATGCAGTAAAAAAAAGTAAAAATACGAGAGAAAAGTGGAAACAAAATTGCACAATTCATTTTAACGACTTAATACACTATTATAGTAATTTTCAACTGCGCATCAACGCCATCAGGGTGAAGCACATCTCGCAAAGTTATGTAGAAGTTGCTTGAAATTTATATTTGCTAAATTGTATGACAGTAAGAAGAAAAAAAAAGACGGAAAAAAGTCAAATCCGGCTGGGAAGTTGAATGCCTTCTCATATTGAGCGCGCAAGTGTAAATATCGTTGAGAGTACAGAGTTGAGTGTAAATTGAACGTGGCTGAATGACGGCAGAATTACCCTCAAGTATATATACAAAATATATATATACTGTATATTACTGAGCATTTATATCTATTAAACTTGGATTAATCTTGAAAACGACGCGCTGAGAAAACTAAGTCTATTATAAAACTTTTTCGGCCATCTTAAAAGCCGTCAGAAATCCCTACAATTAACTCACAAATCGCAATTATGAAAGAGATCCTATGAACCATCTCGCCGTGTGCTAATGAAAGCCAGCAAAACTTTTCCATCCATAATAAATACTATATATCTTTATTCTAGTCTATATCAAGCTTTCTCGAGTGACTATATAGCAAAAGCATCGATGCAAAAGTCTATGATAGTAAATTGAAATTCTCTTAAAATTAAAGACGAATAAATTTTCTTCACAACACGAGATATTTACTCGAGTGTAAATGAAAAACAGATCAACCGTGAATAAATTATTGAGAAGTATTATTATTATTATCATGTGTATGAACGATAGTTAAAGATATTTCTGCACCATTTTAAATAAATAAAAAAAAATCTTTTGTATGCCAATGACGCATATGAAACATTTTCAAAAGTAATCAAATTATTTTTAATAAATTTTCACTTAGCCAATGTAATATTGACGCTTTCATTATATTTTCAAAGTTGGACTGTACGCATTTAAATCTCAAAATTGTATACACCTGCGTACACACGTGGTACTGGCTGATGGTGGATGCTTGCCTGCATTATAACCATGTTTTATTTAACATCCCTCAGCGTCGCTGTTGGATTCTAATCCGCCCGCCGGCAGCGTTTTCACTTTATAAAGCATATTGTTGCTCTGTTGCATATTATGCATACACTATTAAAATCATTGCACACGCGCCGTTAGTACTTGAATAAATGATCCAATAAATTTATATTTAGATCAATATGGAAATGATGAGTCATAATGTATATTTCGAGATATTTCGGAGTTCATGTATAATTCTTATGATATGCGAATCTGTTTGACTTCTATCCTTTAACCTACCATAATTGACCTATAATCACCATATGAATATGTAATTATTTTAAACAGAATGATATTGCACGTTTTTTTTTAATCATGATGTATATATTCACACAATTCTATTATCTATATGAGTATCAATTACGATATACGCAATTTTGCACATCAAAATAAAATTTGTTTTTGACACACCAAACATTTTATTTTAACTAAGTATTTGAAAAAAAAAAAAAAAATTTCTTTATTATTTTTTAGACATTTAAAAAATTTGTAAAATTACTCTTAAAGATGGGAATACCATGCTCTACATAGTTTTGAAGCATATTTTCTAGCTTTTTAATATTAGAAAGAAAATATTTATAAAACATAAAAAAAAAAACTAAGATTTTAAATTATAGCCACTACTTAATTAAAATTTGTAAAAATCTATAATTTTAATTTTTGAAATAGATTTAAGAATAAATGCAGAATATTAAGAAATTTTTTTAAATTCTTATTTTACCGTATTTAATTTATTTTCCAAAATTTTCCCAACTTTTCTACAAAAAATCAAAAATATATCTACAAATTGCTATACATACGTGAAAAAAAATTTTTTTTTTTTTAAATAATATTGAGCTACTTTTCAATCTTGGTTTCAATCAGTAATAACAATATAAATTATTATAAATTATTAGTAAAACCTCTGAAAGGTTCTTAATATAAAATTCAAAATTGAATCATTCAATACTGCAGGCTAAAGGCTATACATTAATTAAGCCGAGTTTACGACTCACTCATTATAAAATGATGAATTGCAAATTGCCATAAGAAAGAAGAAAAAAGAAAGAAAAAAAAAAGAGAAATATTTTTTCCTGACCCATTACAACTGTTATATCAGCTTATCTCCACTACTCTCCATACTGTTACACCTCAATTATAGCTCGAGTCGTAGCACATATACAAGTCTAATATTAAATGACTAAATAGTCAGTTATTACCCGAGTAAAATCTAAATAAAGTAAGCTATACTGTTTCCCCGATGAAAATTCACGCGACAAAAAGAAAGAAAAAAAAAGTGCCTGAATATGGGGAGTGTATCATTAACGACATTGCGCACTTGGTAAGGTTCCGTTTCTGACTCGCCTTGTACCAGATTGTTACCCAGTTATCACAGTGAGTCGTTAACCAAGCGATGACGCCAATATCCCGCAGTGAATCTTGTCGCCACAAACACTTTTTGCCTCCAGGGCTCGTCTCACGCTCTCTCTCTCTGTCTGTTTGTTCAATTATTTAACCCAAAGACTACACTGTAATGTCTATATTGCGCATAACACGGTACAATGTTAGGACAGAACCATAACATTTGATTTTTACCGCAGAAAATACATGGGATTGCAATTACTTTGTGCATAAAACTGCTCAAAATAGCTGTAGTAGCGCATGAAAGAAAATTTTACACACACCTACACAGAGCTTAATGGATCGCTATATATTCAACTAGGCGTAAATTTTCCTTTTTACTTTGTTCGTCATGAGTTCATCATAGCATACACTCTGCAGCTTGTGCACAGCTTACGTACATCGAAAGTAAACAAACTGTGCAGAAAATTTACACAAAAGACCTCAAAGATTTTCTATTCCGCAATCTTATAGTATATCTAAGTACTCGAGTAAACCCAAATATAAAATCTTTAAAAACAAGAAAAAATATCAAAAATTTATACAAACAATTTTCAAATTACAACAAAACATTTTTATCGAAATATTGTAAAAAATATTTCTAGATTAAAAATAATTTTTATCTCAAATCCAGCGAAAATTTAATTCACTAAAATGACTAATGGGGTAATAAAAATAAATTTTAAAAAAATTTTACTACATTTGCAGCATTTAAAACAATAAAGTTGATTTTTTTTTTCTTGAATAGTGTTTGATGGCTATTATCGATGATGGAACGGACTTTGCTATACCAAGGTTAACCACTAAATTACAAAACACACTCTAAACATATGTACATATATAAAAGAGAAGTTGTATATGTGTCAGTGAGTAATTGTGAGAGTTTATTCTTACTCAAGCATAATTCACTGTTCGTTAAAATGTTTGACATCTCATTGCTGCGCTTCTCACGTTTAAATGTCTCGAGCCATAAATGTCTCAGCGTTCTCATCATCAGTGGACGGATGAACAACTCGAGGAACTCGACACATAACATCAAACTTTGCAACGACGCATTGTGTGTATGTACCTATATATATATAATACACGTTGTTGTGTTGTTATACTCTGTTTTGTATCCTTTGCAGATTTTATCAGTGCCTCAGCTCTACTTTGTTACATATGTACATAGTTTTTTATACCTAATAAGCGGATTTATACAGAATGACGCAAAGTTTTGCTTGTTCAGATGTATCAGTAAGGTCGTATTCTCTCGTCTTTATAATATATATATAAACATCGAGTGGAAAAGGACGTAAATAAGCAAGAATCTCGTAGAAGGACGACTTGAGAACACACATTAGCCATCGGTAAAAATTATCAATATATTCTGCCAGTGACACTAATCTTTTAAAACACTAAAAAAACTCACCGACAAGCAATGCAAAAGTTGTTGCATTATTCATTTGACGTCAAGCCATTCATTTGAATAGATAAAAAAAAAAATTATTCAAAAAAAAAAACAAACAACGATGGAAATATATGGCTACTGTTGTATGAAAACATAATTCAATTTTTTCATAAAGATAGCCAACAATTAGCATTATAAAAAAGTCAATATTATGTTGTTGATCGATTGTGTTTTTGTTTTTATTTTTTTTTTCCCCAATCAATTAATTAGAGCAATATTTTTTATTATTTTACTTATTTACCGAGTTATTGTTAAAAAACGAAAATCGGAAAATGACAAAATATCCATCAGGTCACTTCAAAAAATATTGACAATAAAATTGAGAAAACTTTTTTAACTGAACGAAATGTCGTGTTATTTATCCTGCATATATTAATATAAATAAAACATGAATAATATGCAGTAGTTATTAGTTTTCTTTGTAAGTGCGCCCTTTTGGCATTGGTGACTCTATTTTTTTTTCTACATAATACTAATGAGGCCAGGTACTCAGTGAAAAAGCCAAAATATATACTGAATGTATATAGGTTACACAATTTGCCGATGTTTTGCTGCACTAGAGGAAAAGACTTTGGCGAATTTTATATTCTATACTATATAGATGTATATAAGCCGACAGAAGGCGAAATCGAGCCGCGCGTACAATATATATTGAATACATATATACATATCTAGATATGTAACAGAGCATCAGAGTCTCATATATACACACTCTAAAAGTCCAGATGCAGTGTATGAAACCTCAAGTGCTTGTATTTTTGCATTGGAATTCAACGCGTGTGCGGCGTCAATTCGCAAACTGCGCCAGCGAGGGGGGGACTAACGTGAAAATTTTGGGAATTCGAATTCAACCAGCAACGTGAAGAGGAAATTATCCTGGCGGCCCATGTGGATGCAACATAATAGCATCATCTTTTATTCAATCTGCCGTTACAATAATACGACTTTTGAATGCTTGAATATCGGTTAAAAAGCCATAAAAACCCACCTCCATTTATATAGTACACATCAATTTTATCATCAGTTCAGCCCACTCAATCACCCCAGCTGCCTCGTATCATTCACAAAAAAAAATCCTTGTAACCATTACCATTTTATCTAAAAATATATCTCATAGCCATCATTGACTCTGCATCACATCTCTCAATAAAATAACAATACTAATAATAAGCTAAAAGTGCGTCATATGGTTGACGAATGAAAAATATATAGGCATCATTAACGGCGATATATCAAAATCCCCGAGAGTCCATCAGTGAACCATTTGCCCTCACTAAATCTAAATCAATCGAAAATATAACTCATGTGGAAAAACAAATATTAATGTTGACGAATCGTTCAGGGAATTATATGACCGAATTAATTAGTCAACGTATGTCCTAATCCAATCTGCACAATATCCAACTAATCTAACAATTGTAAAAAAATTTAATATTTGATTTTCAACAGTTTTGAAGATATTATATGATTTAAAACAGCCAGAGAAGTTTTTAATATACCTCTTTTGACATTATAAAGACACACTATTATTATAAAAATAATTAAGCTCAAATTTAAAATTTTTCTTTGCTTCTAAAATTGAAAGATAATCAATTTCTAAACAGTAAATTATGCTATAATTGCTTGATTTTTGATTATATTCACTTTCATGTATTAAAACAAAAATTAAAAAATTAAAATGGCAAGAAGATAAAAAAATATATTCAATACCAATAACAGTCATTATTCTATAAATAATGTTATAATTTTTTTCCTGCCTGAAACTAATGAATAAATCTAAAACTAGCATTTAAATTAATTATCGATTGTATTTAAATAATTCCCATTAATCATAATTACAATGAAATTCATAACAAAGGATGAGATTTTTTGGTGGAAGTATAGCAAATTGTCAACACACGATCCTTCATACAATCACGCATATAATTAACCGACACTGTCATAACAAAATTGAATAAGCCTTTAAATAATATAATGCACACGTGTCTATACATATATATCCTGCGGTATAGAATGCCGGTCAGTCAACCAAGTGAGCTCCCAACACACACATCACGGTATATTGCTCAACTTTTACGAGCAGTGAGAACGACCTAGTGACCATGAAGTCACTGTTGTAGCTCAATTTCTTATCGCATAAAACTAGCTGATAACACATAATAAAGTCAAGTTATATATACATATATTAAAATAAGGTAAGATCGTAATATTTTAAAAGAGAGCACGAGAAAAAATTAAAAGTAAAATACATACTTAATAAAAATATGTTTTCGATATAAAGCCATATAATATTGAGTTGAGCATGAACAAGCATCACTGATGCGTTTCACCTCATTTTTCAATCATTTTTTTTTTAACCTTCACTCTCAAGTACACTCGATGAAAATTTAGCTCATATTACATATTTTACGATATTGCCAGGAAGGAAAGGTGGTTCACAGGCAGGATATATACGACGTACTATCGGATGCCAATATATATTGAAAGAGTGCCTCAACCTTTGCTGTATACAGATATATATCTGCTCGTGTGTGTGTGTGCGATATAATCCACAAAAAATAGGAAGAACAAAAGACCGAAGGGGATATAGATACATTGGAAGATCAGAAAATAATACAATATAAAATCAAATACAGCCAAAGCGAAATGGAATTACTTCTTTATTTCCTACACACCTATAATATACTCTAAAACACAGGAGAAAATAAAAATTTTTATCGACCAAATTATTTCGTAAAAAAAAAAATCTCAAAGCGAAAATTATAGTGAAAATCTCTCTTGTACATCTGCTAACTAATATTTCCTAACAAAAAAAGTTTAATTTTCCCTCTTTTACAGCAGAATATATTTTTCTACGAAAGCAACAAGACTTTTCCACTTCCCTGCACCGCTCACCCGCGCTAAAGCACGATGCAACTTATTCTAAAAGTTTTCTTCATGCCTCGAGTTCTTGAAAATCCTCACTTACATATTTCTCCCCCCCCAAGATATATCTTGAGAGCATCTATCTCTCGCCTCTATTCTCAACTCATCATCCAATCAAAAAAGTTTTCTCTCGGATATGAGATATAATACTTGCAAAATATTCAAAGCTAAAAACATTCAAGTGTCGCACGCGGCGTGAAGGAAAAAAAGTATATACAATATTCTGACAATCTAAGGCGAAGAGGACGGGAAAATAGTATAAAAACCCGCGGAACATACCTTACGGGGTTCAGGGGCATAGATTCCAGGCAAGGGAGCAAGCAGATGGAGCCCGGCTGGACTGGGTAAGCCGGTAGCTGGATGTGCCGGCGGCATTGGCAGAGGCACGAGCTTCAAGCTCCACGGCAGATACCACGGTGCTGTATGATGCATCCTGCTTAGTGTGTGTAAAACACTTAGATCAATTTTTCTCACAGCGTCCTTTCAATCCGTTATAAATAAATCCCAAATGGCAATCCTCCTATTATTTAATTTTTTTTTCACGCACCAAGCCCGTGAAAACAAGAGAAAAATTTTCAATAAATTCTCTATTATATCGTCACTTGTCCATTGGACAGTAATTAAGACCACGAGAGACCAAATAAAATATTTATGTCACGTTAAAATAAATACTAAAAAAAATTATCACTTTGTAAAACGTCACGATTTTGTCATGAAAAAAAAATTATAAAAACGAAATAAAATAAAAATTTTCTCTGTACTTATTTTTCGATTGTTTATTTATTTATTTCTTCGTTCAATTGAAAGCTTGAAAATTTAACTCTGGAGATGAAAAAAAAATTCTTTTTCACACAAAAAATTAACAATAGAGTGTTGTCCGTTATTAAATGTATTGCAAGATTTCAATGTCAATTAATGTGAAATATTGAATTTTTTCGTCACGTATTTTAGTAACAAAACTGTTAGTTTTTTTCCCGCACATATTGTGAAATATTTTTTTAAACCATCGCGTAAAATGTGAAAACACTTTTGCAACGTATTGTTGAGACTTGGATGAAGAAAAATGATAAGAGAGACGTGGCCGCAACAAGCGCGCCGCGTCGACTGAGCGCGTTGATCGAGCAAGCACATGGCTGACTGTGTAACTGCCCCTTCCCAGCGCCTACCCTGCACAGGTTCTCGCGCATTGCCACAGTATATATAGCTGTGCGGTACCGTCACTCTGTTAGCTTTAAAATTCCCGCGTGCTCTATATGTATGTACTTCTTTCCGCGGCGGCGGCGGCGGCGGTGCTTTTGCCTCGGAAATTCACTGCGTTAACCCTGGAGATTTGCTTTAATAAGTGCACATGCCAGAAAGTATTTTCATACGTGCAGGCAAAGGGCTTCCACGAGTGCACTCTCTCTGAATACTGTACCGACTATGAAAACCGGACTAATGGACGACGAAAATAAATTTTTACTGCCAAATCTCGTATATATCGTAAAATATTAAATTGCAGCAAAGAAAATTTAATTTTTATCTTCTCCATATTAATGAACATAATTCAATGAGTTTATATACATGAAAAAATTCCTGAGAACTTTTAAAAATCGTTTTTTACCCAATCCAATTATACAAATAGGAAGAAATTTATTTTTATGTCGAAAAAAATTCTAATGAAATTTTTTATTTAAATGAAATTGACCCCCCTTTAATCGGTAAAAAATTAAAAAACGAAGAAAAAATGGAAAAAATCTTATTTGAAAAAAAGTTTAAAGAGAAATTTTTCGCCTAAAATCTTTTTTGATCTCACGAAATATTTATCCAAAAACAAATTTTTTCTTCCTTATGAAATTCTCCCTTTTATTATTCCATAAGATAATTCCCAAGGAAGAAAAATGCCACTTGCCGACAAGAATATATACTCAATCCAATGTAACCACAAAGAATATAAAATATTCTTCAATTATCATTACTATTGTAGATAAATAAATAATAAAAACAGCAGACAACTTTACTGAGAAAAAAGGCAAATAACGAATAAAAATAAAACATCAGTGTCAATCTAAATTGCAAGAAAGGATTTAGCAGATTTTTTCTTTCATAGATATACTTCGTCAGTCGTGAAGAGATTGACGATCGTGCCTTATCCCTGGTGGTAACTTTATACCTAGAATCGAGTGATCGCGTGACGTGAAAACTAATCTGAAAACTCCTACTTTCAGAAATAATATGAAACTTGAAGGAGAGAAAAAAAATCTTCAATAATCCACATCACAAGCACTCAATTATATATTCCGAAAAATTTATCCAACTAAAAAATAGAATTAATTTCAATACAAGCAACGAAGCACACAAAAGCACTTGAATTCAAGATGACAAATATCGTGAAAAGTAAATTAAATGAGCACCAATAGAGCAATAAAATAAATGAGTTGCACTCTCACACATGTAACGTGGTTGGTTTCTTGGCATTGGCAAGCAATTCATCAATGTCTAAAACGATATCTTTGCCTCACCTTTAACATCTTTCCTAACTCTGTCACACGTTGCGTACATGTGACAGAATTAAAAAATCCCACCAAAAGATAAACTACCCAATCTGCACAATCGCGCAGTAAAAGATCATCTATATATATTTGCAGTAGTATTGTGACATGGCACACCTATTTTCCTTTTTGGCATCATTGTGCTATCAATTAGCGACGGCTAATCTCGCCCCATTAACTCTCTGTCATTCGCGCAGCATCCAAAAGCATTGTGAGATATCCAACTAAAATTCTTCTGCGTCAATTCAAATAATTAAATTCAATTAAATTTTCATGTCCACTTTTCACGCGTTTTAAATATCCAACTAATCCAACTGACCTACTAATACAAAAACCTACAACCCAAAGATACCCAGTAAAAAACAAAAAAATAATTCTTAATTTTTAACTTAAAAAAATTAAAGAAACAGAGTCAGGAGATGAAAAAAAATTAATCTACATATACAAAAGTATTTATAATAAATAATTAATTAATTATGAATGAAATTTATTTGAAAAGTCAAACCATAATTACAAACTCATAAGAAAAATAAATTTTTTTAACAATAAACTAAGCAGGTTCTTGCATGAATAAAAAGTAAATCAGCAAAGACATAAGAAAATTTATCTCAAATCAATCATAATAATTGATCCATCAGTCATATAAACTCCAAAAAAAAATCAACCTTCACTAGATAGAAAGTTAGATATCCAACTAATCAACTGACCTATTACTGTAGCCTAAAATTTTTAAATTCCAGATGAATCAAAAGACATCGAAGAGAAAGAATTTCTTATTTCAATTTCATTGAAAAAAAAAAAAAAATTAAAAAAATCGAGTAAACGCGCTCACTAACAAAAAATTTATCAGCATACAAAAGGAAGAATCTCACAAAACAATTGTAATAATTATTACATCAAAAATAAACTTCAAAAAGAAAAGAAACAAAACAATTTTACCATAAATTAAAATCGTGATATCTAACTAATCCAATCCAGCCTGACATACTGTTCAAAAAAAAGAACAGATCCATGCAAACGAACAAAGCACAGAGATTTTTTCTCCAATGTTTAATTTTTTTAATTAAATAATAAAATTAAAAAAAAAAATAAAATGAACTGTTCTACTGATAATGAATCAGCAGAAGAGAAAATAAAGATGCCAAAAAAACTGTATAGTAATTACTAAATCAGAAATAACCTGAACAAAAATCAAAGCATAAATTGAAACACTCGCGAAGAATAGAATTAATTCAGAAGCATGCGAGATAGTCAGTATTTACAGCTACATGTAATGTCTATAGCATCAAAGAGGAGAATTCTCGCCTGTTCTCTTTATCGCACTGGGGGTCCACACACTATCTCGCACCACGACGACGACGCAGCAGCAGCAGCAGCAGCTGTTGATGGCACATCACTTCTCTGTCCACACACTGGCTCTCGCGTCGCGCTGTGTGCAACTGTCGCTAGTTATTTACCGTCCGGCGGGCTATATACATTGGAGTAATGGCCGGCAGCGAAATGCGCGATCAAACGATAAATGCCCTGGACACTTTGACTATCGCACGCGGATTTTCATCTTGCACAATTGGCGCAATAATAATACAAAACGATCGATAAGTATAGCTAGCCAACAACATCGACACGACTCTCACGTTATATAATCCAACGACATCAGGGAAGCAACCGGATCAGCCTCAAAGATCATCCAGTCGAGTGACCTTTAAAATTGACTTACGAAACTACTGCGATTGTTGGATCGCTGAGAATGTTTCAACAGAAAATACACTGCAGGAAAGAAAGTATAATAAAACACTCCCATATGACACTTAAAAAATTTCACTTAGTCTATTGAAAATTATTTAAAATTTTCTATGGCCAATTCAGATTTATTTATCTATTTTATTTCATATAATATTCCATTTTTTATTCAATATAACTGCAGTAAATTATGCAAAAAGCTTGAATAACCATTAAAAAAAATATGAAAAAAAAAATTGTAAATCAATAAAACTTCATGATTTAATAATTCTCTACCATCAAAGCGTAACAAAAAAATAACGTAAAATTTATCTCTGAAATATTTTTTTATATAAACGAAAAAAAAATTTTTAACCAATAATTTTTTTTTTTTTTTAGGATCAGATAAAAATAATGGTAAATCTTATTAACATAAAAAGGATATATTGAAAGAAAATATTTGATAAAAAGCTAAATCTGGATTTTTCGTTGCGAGCGACCAATTTTTTTTTTGTTGTTTTATTTATATTTATATCCGTCTGCGTATATATTCGATTCGACCTGCAGAGGATAAAAGACGTCTTTACTCAAGTCACGATAACGCTCTTGTCTCCAGGATAAAAGTTCTGTCACAAGCATAAATAACAGAAAAATCATGAAAATAAAAAAAAAAAAATAGAAAAAAAAACGTACAAAAGCGAGAGATATTGTTCTACGACGCGTCGAGTGCAGAAAATATAAATTTGAGAAAAAAAAAATTGGGCACGAGACATCTATATGTGTGTATATACATACAGCATATATGCATGTGCATGATTCACGCGAAGAAGAGGTATATAATGCGGCACACACGTGAATATAGTTTCGTCGCATCTTCACGGCTCTTCCATTTGAAAAATCGCTGTGCTTTAGAGACAACGATATATCGCGGCCTAGCCGAGTATGTTGCACACTGCATAAACGACCGTATGCGCAAGCTGAAATATACGACACATTGTGGCTCTAAGCTCTCGTACTCTGCTCTGCAAGACCGAGGTTTATTTTATGCTTAGTCTGCTAACTTAGACTTGAATTCATTGCGTATATAAGTGCAATCATATAATCCCGCCACTACAATCAAAATCAAATAACTCTATAAAATTGTCAGAACAATTTTTTTTTATATCAAAATATATCAACCCAAAAAAATTGATCAATAATAATAGAAATAAATGTTATAAATTAAAGCCAACATTTTTTTTTCTATGAAACATCACAAAATTCATCAATAAAATTGAATCAACTGAAAACCAGAAAAATATAACCTTTTCCGGCTGACGTAACGTAGGTTACTCTACTTGAAATGTATCGTAGAAACCGAAATAGTAGAAATATTCAAAAAATGACGATAAAAGTGAAAAAGGCATATTTTTTATATACAGTCATTAAAAATTCTTTCAATATAAATTCGCAAATAAATTCTTAAAATATGAAGAAAAAAAAATGAATAAATAAAGAACGCAACCAATTAAGTAAAAAGAATGTTTTAATCTTGAGAAAAACGATCTAAATAAATAAGTAAAAACCTCAAGCTAGTTAATAAAATAAACAGGCATTGCACAAATACACACACACACAAGTATAAATAATTAAAAAATTCGTTAGACCCAAAGCCCAAGTAAAAGCCAGTGTCACTGAATAAATTAGCAGCATATCTAGCCGGCCTAATTCCATATGCCACAAAAACTTCACCTGCAATTCCGCAAAGACACATTGAAGTTGCCTGCAGAGTCCTAAAAACCCTCGACGACGACAACAACACACCCATACGACCTTGCACGCCGCCTGCAACAACGCGCAGTTTGTCAAGCAGAGAGGCCTATACACTATATACAACTCGAGTGTTATATAAACAGAAATACATCTTATCCAAGGATAAATCCCTACGGATATGTAAGCCATCACATACATATATTTGGCAAAGCTTTGCGCAGGGATGATATTCTGCGGTACAGATTTGGTGCGCTGACTGAATCACCTCTGCCTCAAATCGAGTGACGAAATTCAAAGACGAGAAAAAAAGGAGAAAATTCCACGGCAAACCGGATATTTGATTAAATAAAGAGAGCAGGGGCATTGTAGAGCAGCGTGTGGTGCCGGTCGGTGCACGATACCGCCAGGGCTCGGCGTACAGGTGGGTGAAATACGGCGAACTAACCACCAGTGCCACCCTCTCTCTCCTGCAGGCTCGACGCAGGGAAGGCCAGAGCTTAAGCGTGCCATGAAGGCAATTCGGTATCTTTTACCGCAATGCAGAACATTGAATTTCACCAACTAGACATATCAGCAGAGCAGTAGTAGTCAACACCGAGGAAACTTCAAGAACATACGAGAGAATGGGGTGGTGGGCAAGTGATGATGACGTTTATACATGTGAGACAGGTCCGGATCAAGGTCTGTCATTCTTTTTCCACTGTCTACTTTTTCGCCCCGGCATTTCCGCGCTCTATTTTTGACGGCAAAAGAACTTTTCGACGCCTGCCTACCACGTGAATGGATTTATGTCCGGCCAACGGCACTCGCGTTGTAAGCATATATACAGAGACAGAGACTTTTACAAAACAAGCAACACACGCGAGTTTAGAATTAATTATGTCACGAGAGGAAAAGAGAGAAATGTTTTAACTTCTTTTTTTTTATCACAGCTTATGTTAGGAGATTGTTAAAGTCAACCTATGATTACGTTAGGATTCTTTTTTTTTTTTGGGAGGTTGGCATAAAAACAGACTTTCCATCATATTGATTGATATATCCGCTTGGAAAATGTTATTTAAAATTTGAAAACATCGCGTCATCGATGCCATCAAAAGGGCGCAAGTTATTCTTATTTTTTTTTAGTCAAATAAAAGGAAATTTAATAATTTAATAATAATTTTTTGTTATATTTTACTTCATTTCCGAGATAATTTGAAAAAAAAAAGAATTTTTTCACAAAAATTATTTACAAGATAAAAAAAATGTTGTTTCACAATTTAACCCTCAATCATTTTTTCATCTTGTTTATTTATCCATTTATCACTAAAAAAACTAAAAATCAAATTCCTTCTCTAGAGTCTTTATTACCGTTAAATCGCCATCTACGATTTGAAATATAAAAAATTGAGATTTAAAAAAAAAAAAGAAAAACAAACAGCTGCTTAGATAAGTGAAATAAATTGTATCAGTTCTCAAGGGAGAATAAAATTTAGATAAAAAATATTTCAAGAGTGTTTTCTAAATATTCAATCAATCAAAAACCAACAAATGGAAGAAACAAACGAAAATCCTTTCAAAAATCTAGCAGTGGTGCATATCTATGCGATGATAAGTAACATAAAACATTGCGTCAGCAAAAATAAATACAAAAAAAAGAAGAATTGATTCTCAGCGTGACTAAACGGGAGCAAAGTGCATTAGCAAGATGAGTCGAGAAACGTGGGTAAAGCAGGTGGATAGAATCGATCGCGACGATGCGTGCAAGACTGGCAAAATGTGCGAGTGTGTGGGATTGTATAGCGCCGCAGCGATCTAATCCTGAATTTCCTCACTTTTCCCGTGCGTAGATACATGTATTTTCATCAGTCGCGTGTATTACTCTGCGACGACGACGGCAGATGATCTGAGCTACTGCTTCCTATATATTTCCTACACATATATACAGAAAATATACAAACGCGTGCACTTACTCAGCGCGTCCAGTCGTGAGTCGAGTTGCAATTGGCAAGTAAGACAAATGCGGCGGGACGGAAATTGGCCGTGGCAGCCGACATGGAATCCAACTTGGGTAAAGAGAAAGAACGTCAGACAGAGAAAGTGCAGTGCACAGGAGAGGAAAAATAAGAAATGACTTGGAAGGGAAGCTTCTCGCAGTAGGACTTAGGGACAAAAGGTACCATCGATTGGCCAAAAAAACGGAGAGAAAAAAAAAACCCAGACAAGAAAAAAAAAAAAAAAACAAGGAAAACCTCTCAAGAGACAGGATATAAACGAACGCAACATTTTCCTTGATCAAAAACACATTCACCATAATCATTCTTTCTCAATACTAAGTATGTACTTAATCCACGTAGCTATATAAAATCATGAGAAATCGTAAATCACTCCTGAATCATTAATTTAATATTGAATCCATTGTATAAATGCATCACAATGTTTAATCGAGAAAAAAAAAATTTTTTTCTCGAATTTTTAGAGGGGCCCTTTTTTTTAATTCCATTTTACCTCTACCACACGTCCTAAAACTTCTTCTAGAGATGAATAATTCTTAGTTTTAAAGCGGCATTTTCATTGGTATATAAAATCAACATTAAATGATTATAAAACCAAAAATTCTCATATTTTTAAGAGCATAAATTTTTTAATTAGCATGTATAAGCATCAGAGTTTAAAATAACACCACTAATTAGATACGATTCTGCTCAAAAGTTGATGGAAAAATACGTGACGTCTATTTCCTGTTTGAAAAAAATAACGAAAAAAAAAAAAATTGAAAAAAGCAATGCAATGTGTGCAAGTTTGTGAAGAGAAAAAAAAGGTGTATTTTAATATATACACCCAAATATACCGTTTCCAATGCACTGTACGTTCGCAAAGCATTACTCAAACGCGTGTGCCAAGTAAAGCGTGTGTTCCCAAGTTATTCGCATCTGGCCGTGCTTGCCTTCATTCCGCGCCGGCGGCGGCAAGCAGGGAAACGCGTCTCGTGGCTTTATATTCATAGAACTAGGCGAGAGATGAGCATCGAGGAGACAAGTCGACCCCAATGCGCCGCGTCCAACATCAAGTCGAGCCTATATGAGCATCGTATCCAGTAGTATCTGAATTGCATTACAAGCGCGCATTTTAAAGACATGGTTCTGCGATGGCCACATTCCTGGCGGTGGACACAACAATAAGACTCTGCCATTTCGTATTTAATCGTAACCTTCGCTTATTCTTGCTGGCCCGCTCTCGCGCCTCCTGCACTCATGATGGGCGATGCTGTAATAAGCATTTAGAATTCTCCCATATGTGTACGACGACGTGTGTCACATGGGATGTACAAAACATTACTGAGGAGAATAACCCTGATGACGGAAACACACACATATATATATGCATTCAACAACTGCTGGCACTTCTGCTGCATATTCACGATATACCATTTAAAAAGAATAATATTTGCTTTAACAAGTTTGTCGTGTGATAATTGTGTCGTGTGATAATATTTTTCAAAATATCTCGAAAACTAAGCAAAATATTTAAAAAATACCTTCTACATTTTTTTTAGGAAAATTAATTTCCAATCATTTAAATCATATAATATTTTTCATTATCTCGTGTATTTACTGAGTTATCTACACTTTCATAAAAAAAAAATTTCTAATATTAGTGACGTGAAATATTCATAAATCAATATTTTGGTATCAAGTGAAAATAGGTTCCTTCGTTTGATTTCATTAATAAATAATGTATAATCAATTATTGACGTCTTAAGTGACGATAAATGGGTCCTTAAGATTTCAAATTATATTACCTATAACGAAAAAAAAAAATGTGGATATTTTAAGAGATCGTTTTCAATCTGTGATGAAAGCTCGAGGGAAAAAGAATTTCTACTGGATATAAATTATGAATAGATGCTGAAAAATTTCTCTCTTACGTAATCGATTTTAATTAAGTGCATTGTAATGTCCACATTGAATCACAAAATTATGTCACGTTTATATACAAAATATTATCGTGAACATTTAATTAGTAATAAAAAAATCTCAATTGGAAATATTTAATATCATTGCGATGCCAAGTTGAATAAATTTAATATTACATAATATCCAATTATCAACGAAGATATTTGATCTCGACAAAGAAAAGTACTTGCATATTTCTCGATAATTGAAGAAGAAAATCGAAAAATTAATTTAACAAATGACCACGATATCGTCAATTAAATTTTTTTATGCCCATAAAAATTAGAAATAGATACTTGAGCTCGTCAATTTTGTGCTTAAAAAATTATTTAATAAAATTTATATTTTATCATAAAATTAAATGAATATTTGAAAATTTTTATTTTTTCAATTATTTAACGTGAAAAAATTTTATTTAAATATTTCTTCTTGGGAGTGAAGAAATAATTTTATTTTAGAATATATGTAAGAAAAAATACAAGGTTTAATGAATAATATTGTGATGAAGAAAATCTGAAAATACACACGCATTATAGAATGATTCAAGCATGAGAGAATCAACCTTGCAATAATATAATTCAATGATTAAATCCACGAAAAAGCTGACAAATAAATCAAAAAAGACAAAAACAAAGTACTCTAGAAATCGTATTGTACATAGCAACAAGTAAAATTTACGACAAGATACAGCTCGGTGTCTCTGTGCAACCTATTCACAGCCAAGAAGCAAAAGACACTGGAATTATATTTGGCTCAGAGCACGTGCTACAGCCGGGCAACCTATTCTTTCACTGAGAGATCTGTCGCCCCAGCAACGCCGATATGCTTCATCGGCCACCAAAACTACCTCTCACAAAATCTCATGGCTTGCTGGATATAACCTGTTGCCGTCTCAAACACTAATACATATAACAACTCTCGACACCCCGGCGACAGCAGCAAAATCGGAGAAAAATCCTTCAATTGCACTACCTATCATCATATATAAATATTTTCTGTATTGATTCATTTTTTACCACGAATAAATTTATCTATAAAAATGATACAAAAAAAAAATAGTTCATACAAAAGAAAAACTAATTTTCATATTATGCATTTTAAAAGTGTGAGATGTTGCAATTTATTATAATTTTATTCCGTTGAATTTTTCATAAAGCACAATACTCTATAATGACTTGACTTTACCCTTATTGTTCAACGATGTTTAATAAAAAAAAATAAATAATAAAAGAAATGAAAAATTACAGAGTTAGCCGCAGTAAAATTACTCTTGTAAAATCGATAAGCAGGACAAAGCTCAAATATTTAAATTTTAAATGAAATTTTACAAACATTAAAATAAAATATTCCCAAGTAAAAATGAAAACTTTATAAAGAAGTTTAAACCGACTTTTAAAATGAAATCAATAAAAGAAAAAACTATCAATAAATATAATAAAAATTATATAAATGGATCCAAAGAATAACATGAATTCACACACTTTTTGGTTGAAAATCAAAAACTCTGAAAGAAGTCTTGTTCGAAAACAATTGAACAACTTCGATTGTTGGGCCATGACGTTTTCTTATCATATATCTAAAGGCTGACCAGAGAGTAGAAAACGATTGACGGCCGAAGTAAAGAAAAAAAACCACTTATATCCAGGTGTGACCTTTAGCACAGATTTCTCAATACAATAAAAATCTCTGTACCCAGCCGAATATCGCAAATACAGTTCCAACAGCGCAAAAATAACTTCTAGATTTAATCATGACAATTAAATCAAAAGAATTGTAATAAAATAAATTATTTTTCTCTAATAATCAATAAATAAAATCATCTGACACATTAAACATCAATTATTGTCGGTTAAAAGTAAAGAATTTTTAGCCTAAATTCAAATTTCCACGACAGTAAACATCAATGAACATAATTCTCCGCACCACATGGCACAAAGTGTAATAATGATCCGTCTAACTGCATGTATCACGACGACAAGAAATATCTCTATAGCTATATGGTCAATACAACTAGTTAACAGGATTCTGGTTCAAGGTCGTTCGATTAAATAGGGTCACAAGACATAATTTAAGTCAAGTAGATGACGCAAGCTCGCTCACTTTCGCCAGTCGCAATCAGAAAAGAAAAAAAAAACGTCAACCACAAATTGTCCAAAGCTCGTAAAACCAATTTTAAAACAATAAAAATAATTTTAAAAACTATAAACACACATGGTAGCAGAAAAAAAATATATTCAACTATCGAAAAGTATAGTGGCAGGAGCAAGTTATTAAGTGGACAATAAAAAAGCAATTGAGGAGAAGGGAAAATATAGAAATGAAAGAACATGTAACCAGTTATAGCGACTAAAGTGCCATACTTTCACCTGCAGCAGCCTATCGCAAGGTTGAACTGCCATGCGGTGGTATATTATCGCCAGACCGAAAATCGATCGACGGAAATTACATACATATTGACGCGTATACACACAATCACCGCGTCGCGCCAACAGGTCAAAAAGCCACGCGTATCGATCCTTAAAAAAATCCATCCGCCATATTCTCCTATACACTCTGTAGTGTTAATTACCAGTGTGCATATATACACTCTAAAATTAAAAGACCCCGCGCAAGTGTGTTGAAAGATCCGGAGACTTCACTATGGCACAAGAATATAATTTTGAAGTCATTTTGCAAGCAATAATGCATCTCACTAAGAATTTAAATATAAATTTGAAAATTTGATTATTAAATTGATAAAAATCTGCTGATTATATCGATCAGATAAAATTATCTATTGTATATGCAATCTCACTTTCTTCATAAATAAACTTTTAAATTTGACAAATCGCCTTTTTCATATATTTATATGTGTATAGCAATAAATTTTATGGAAAATTCCAATGGAAATTGTTGTTCAACTATTGCGTGCAGTCTCTGTTGGTTGGACACATTGAATTCTACAATGCAAAGTCGACTGAACAATATTGAATCACAAAGAAGACTCAAACTAGGTCAACTGAAACTGCCTCTAGGCATCGAACTAAACAGATGGCATTGGAAAAAATATGTAATAATAATTTATCCAACAACTTTCAATTGAACATTATATAACGTAAAAATTAAAGAAGATACTCAGACAGAAATTCAGATGAATCATTTTTTTCCAACTTAAAAATAGAAACCTGAAAATATTGTGCTGAACATGCTAATACCATGGCTTCTAGTGCTTTAAACCACAACCTGATATAATGAGCTAGCGAACTCAATTATTCATTCAAACTTATCCAATTATGCATTTTTATAATTCATATTTATCTCGTGGTTTATATATATAGATAACATATCGTTATACCATTTTATATATAAATTTAATTTCTTTTATATAGTAAATTTTTATATTTTACTCAAGTAATGATTTTTATATATTTAAATTTATTCTACTTCAAATTTATGAAAGCATTAAAAAAATTTACATAACTTTAAATGAATTTTTTTTTGTTGATGCTAAAAATATAATACAATACAATATATACAATAGACGCGTGAGCTACCGTTTTAGCTTGGACAAAGTAAAGTTTCAAAGATATTCCTGTGAAAGAAAGACACATTAATGTGTGTTGTGTATTAAATAGCGTGTACACCGTGTTGACAGCCATTGCTTTTCAACGTATACTAATTTATTGCATGTACACGCCCTTTTCAATCTTATATATTAAGCTCAAAGCAGCTCTAGTGCTTACAGCTAAATCTAGACACGTAAGAATAAAATTCGAGAATGCAGACATGAAAACCTATATAATAATAGACTAAAAGGAAAACACTTTGACACAACAGTGTAATAAATATGATGATAATCCACATTTATAGCTCACGAAAATAACTCCAACAACAAAACATCAAAGGGCATGAGCTGGAGTTGCGTCAAGCTACATGCGTCACCATAAATTCGATTACGAGAGAACAACGCTCGTCAAAGACAGAGAGATAACAGCAACCACACAAGATGAAGCAAGGGAAATTCAACCAGGTAAATCCGTCTAACAACCAACTAGAGATTTAAGAGTCTTACAAACACACACAGTGTGATATGAAAGCATATATGAAACGATCCCTGATCGTTTGTGGCCTGCACACACGCCTTTTCCAGAGACAGAACTGGGCACATGCCCACCTCAGTGTTTATAAAGGACCCTAGAACACTCTGCCAAGCAGCAACAATGTTATTTTGACTCCATGACACGAAAATAACCGCAACATTTACGGCCCGATAAATTATTAAACCACACAACAGGGGTATACCAACATTAATGGCGCTCAAGATAGCTCAAGAGACTTATTATTTTATAATATTGTACTTGAAGGTAATAATTTAATTTTCACATATATCGTACAATCAATAATTTTACAAGAAAATTTAATTTTCATCAAAATTTTATAAGATAATTTGAATATCTTCTTTCAAAAATGTCAATAAAATTAATATTTTGTTCAGGAATTATATTTTAAATTGAAAAAAAAAAAAAAAAACAAAAACAAACAAACAAAATAAATCATCTAAAAAAAATAATAATCACTAAAAACTATGAAAATTTATGTTTATCACACTTTATAAGCATGTTAACAGAGAGAGAGAGAGAAAAAAAAATGCAATCGACAATTTCTTCACAACGTTGTGGAAATTATGTTTTTTTAATGGTATACACGTTGAATACCTCAGTAATTACATGTAAATAGCGAACAATAAATCTGCCCTGTGAAAACTAATTCAGCCATTGTAAATTCGACACGCAAGAGGCAAAAATGAATAAATTAATAAATATAACACTGAATAAATCATTGTCTCCTACCCGCAAGATACAATATACAAAGGGTGATAAACATTAACCGTGCCGACGGTGGCAGTAAATGCGTCTGACGGCTACTTGACAACCAGGAAGTGCATTCCACATTCAAAGACCCGAGACACCCAATGAGAAACTTTTTGGCAGCGGAAGGAATAAGAACAACAGGGGCATGACGATGAGAATAAGGCAAAGACAGTGAGGACAGAGAGTCGTACAGGCAAAGGGAAAAAATAGAGCAAGCAAATAAAGAACTTGGATATAGCGCGGCTGGCCAACATCTCAAAACCTCGTCGTCGCTATACATTATAATTCTGACTTTGGATATCAAACACACGCGACGATAAAACAGGGCGTCCAAAAATGGTTGAAAATCTACAAGAGCAAGAAGTACTTTTCAACATCGTCATTGCTACTTAGTCTTTGCGTTAGTACCAAAATAGTAAGGTCGAACAAGAACGTGCGTGCATGTTGGTCTCCACCAACTGCTTCACCTTTCAACGCCGTCTACAGTCTCATCGTTTGAGATAATTATAAACTTAAAGGCGTGTAAGTATTATTTATTATTCTAAACACATTCATTTATAAGTCAATGATTCAATTATGCAACGACAAACAATGAATCAATACTTCCTGTCTTAACTAATCTTACGATTTTTTTTAATTACTCAAAAAAAAAAAAAAATCATTCCATAGGAAATATAAGGAATTAATATTGAAATGTTCAGTTTTAAGCTTAGTTTTTTAGCTTGAAAAGCAACTAAAATTTTTTTTAAAATCTAAAAAATTTAAAATTACCAAAATTAAATCATTTAAATTGATTTTTATCGATTATTTTGTCAGACACGCAGTTAGAAATGTATGAAAAAGAGAAATTGTAATAAGAGAGAAAAAAAGATTTAAAAAAAAAAAACGTGACTTTTCAATGTTGATTTCAGTGAATCACATCTTGCGTGTCAAATATTGAAAGTTAAAAAGTAACCACAAAATGACATACTAACTAATTGATTTGATCGATAATTAAATTAACCAATTTTGCGGAACCACATCGATTCGATCAAGGCCATCAAAGCCACAAACCCAAGCTTGACTACTCCAATCGTTGCGGTTTCGATCTCTCTGATCTGTCTACTCCGTCGAACATATAGTAAAGTACAGCTCGACAATTCACGTTCTGACGAAGAACCAATCGGCTTTTGTCAAAGAGAGCTTACTCAATTATAAATTAGGAAATGACGATCTATAATTCATCAAGTCCTTTAGTTTCCAACAGTATGCAAATTTTATCATAATCTTCCGCACTCTCAGTCACAGTGAAGACTAAATTGAAGCATTACCTCTGCAGTAGAAGAGTTTAATATTTAATTTCCGGCTAAAATTTTACAGAAATGACATTATAATATCTGGAAAAAACCTCAACTCTAACGAATAAAAGCGATAATCATCAATTAAATAAATAAAAACATTTACATCAGCAAAAAAAAAAAAATTAACTATTCCATTTACAATGTACCTAAGACACATATTTCTTTTACAGACAGCCTCAATTTAACGAGCAATAGTCCAAAGACCAGTGTAGTGTGTGTGTGTGTATAGTGTTATTTTTGGACTGACATGATTGCGCAGCTAGTTGGTGCCACAAAATGAAAAAGAAAGAAAAAAAAAAATTGAAAAACTATTAACGACTAATCCACGTAAAGTTACGACTACAAGTCTCCAAGTTTTCAGGCCAAAAAGTGACTTTAACGCTGCTGAAGAACGTCCAAAGCAAACTACTAAAATTCCAAATTATATGGTCAATAAACTCATGACAATAAGGTAAATCTACTGACTAAATAAAATCAAACCAATCATATATTATTCCTGTCACCAGCACTGTATGTAAATTCGAGCTAACATCAACTCTAACATGAAAGTACAAAGGATATATAAAATATTGTGCGATGTAAATGATAAAAAAAACCTCTGAGACAAATTGAATTGTCAATACAAAATTTATCGACTGTGATATTCTTTCGTGACGGCGCATAAGAGTTATTAACCACATTGACATTTAAAAAAAAAAATACAAACTTGTTACAGAAACAGTAGTCGCACAACTCGTAATTCTTTGGTGGACCAGGTAGACCACTGCCACCGAAGTAGCCTGGGATATAAACCCCCCTCACGAAGTGTGCAATAAAGCGTCGCGGCCCCCTCAAGTGCGCCTCGAGGTAGAAAATTCAACGGGTCGAGCCGACAGCAAGAGAATAAAGAAATAAGAAAGCGGAAAACTAGAAGAAACGATGAAAGAACATACGGGAAATGCGAAATTCCCTCGAGTGCCAGCAAGTACTGGATTTAGCATTGGACATTCAAATTGTGTGAACCTGATTCTCAGTGACGCAAGTGACTGACTTTATATATGCGTACCTCTTTTTTTTTTGTACTTTGTCGTCTTAAATTGCAAAGGTAAATTTTTAGAAAATCAACTTTACTATCGCGCAAGTTGATACTGAAATTGACTGCTTTCATGCGCGTACAAATTGAAAAATAAATATGACATATAACACTCTATTCAATTCACCAGGTGCACGCATCAATTTACAGACGTGCAAAAAAATATTTAAAATATACTGAAAATATACTGAATTTAAAAAAAAAAAATTATTTGAAGCAAAATTTTGTAATGCTTATACTTTTTTATATACTTTTTAGAAATTTTTACTCCAGACTTGTCTACTCAGGTTGAAATGAACTAGGAAATGGTGCACGTAGTGAATAAATATTTTTCTCCACTCTCCTCATCAAATAAACATGGCTGGGTATTATTGGATAAAAGATCTGTGCAAGGCACATATCTTTCCATGCTGATAAGAAAACCGTAAAATCTCTTATTCAAACACTGATAAACGGGAATAGGAATTGAATATTCTCGATTTACAGCAAATCTCTAAAGGCATGTTAAAGCATCACGACACACAACGAGAAAGAGAAGATGAGACAGCTAGTATAATCTACATATAGAAGTTGTGGCTTTCGACTATCAAAAACGCGTATGCCCGAGGCCAGTGGTGGATTTATTTCCGGCGGCAACATACCATAGCCAATGCACGCTCTTCTTCAAGAGTGATTGATCGTTCACCCCAGAGAGAAACGCCGCCAAGGGGATATTTTCAGAGCACAGTATAGTCGTGTGCATTATTGTGATGCCATAATTTTCACGCGCCTCTAGTTGAAAATTATTCGTGCATATAAACGCTAATTTAATCGTCATTACGACCAACTTTTCGCGGGAAAAACCGAATCATTTTATATCAATATTTAAATGAGTACAAAATTAAATGAATCAAAGTAAAAACTCACCTCATCGTCGGAGGGTGGCTCCTCGTAGTCACTCTGCGTATCTTTGAAGACAAACAGGCAATCAGAAGGCTCGAGAATTCGCGCATTTCCAAATTGTGTTTGGCGGTCAATCGACTGACTTGATGTCGATGTCACTTTGGTCTCTACCATGGCGAGAAGTTTATTTGATAGCTGACACTGGTCACCAATGCTACTCAATAATTCGTTGGCCACTGGACGACGATACTGATACTGTCCGGATACTACTTTCTCACGTTCCACACTTTTTTCACTTTTTTCACGGCGGCTTCCAGCGAGCTTAGGTCGCTGCAAGAGTACTGCACCACTCGTGATCTGAAATACGACAATAAGATAAGGAAAAAGTACATTTTTACGGTTGTTCGCGATGGCACGAGCGTGAGACATAAAGCCAACAGTGTGCAGAGGTGTATACTTGAGGTAAAAGCATCGAGGGAAAAGCATATACACACGATATTACTACGTGTGCGTGGCGTTTCACCACTGTTATCGCAATATGCACGGATCATTTATATCTCCGGCACTCTGCGCAAATAATTTAATCTACGGGAGTGTGCTATTCATCTCATTAATTTCTTGATGGATATTTGTGCGCGCAATGTAGCATAGTATAAATCGAGGATCAGTCTATTTATCATGATATTTCATCTGGTAATGTAGGAAAGATGTTGATATAACACACAGTCAATCATAACTAGCGAGTATATTTCGGCAGATCTGAGCGATGGAGATTTATTTTGTTTTCGTTCGTGGATATTTTTGCGCCACAGTTTATTAACCGGATACCTCGAGACATATTTGTGGCATCTCATCAGAGATGCTTGAAGACCAGCCGTCGCGATAAACGATTCACATGCCCGATAAGGCCACGGAAGCATCCGTTTTTATTTTCATGCATGCCACTTGGAATGAGTGCTTTCGAAATTATGTACAGCACGCTCTGTGTTTCAGTTTATTTTGTTTATGAATTTATAAATTATGTAGCACGTGTTTATTGTATAGACAGCAGTGTGAGAAATGTGGAGGTTATGAACGTGATGACGGTGGCTCAGATCAAATCGCAGTTTTATGAGTAAATTAGTTATTTTAAAAACTTACCACACTATTGAATTTGTTGACTAGCAGTTTCACCACACTTTCCAGACTCTGGAATACCCGCATTTATAATTTTCTACGCACAGAAATATAATCACCGGCACAGGTCTCAACTTGTTCGCGATGCAGCTGGCGTCTGGCGTCTATGTCGACCTGCCACCTGTGGGACATAGGAGAAAACATTTGATTAGTTTGAATTTTTCGCGCGCAATACATGAATGATAAAATTTACCGAATATAATAAAAGAAATTATAATTAAAAAACACATGAGAAATATTTGTCACAGTAAAAAATTTTATTATGACTTAAAAATGTATTTTAGTTGCTCGCAGTGAAAAATATGATGAAATTTCTATTTAAACAGGAAATAAAAGGAACTTTTGATTATTGTTTTTTTTTTTTTATAAATATATATGTAAAAATATAAGTTTAATTGTGAATTTTGTCAAACTGTATTATCATTTTTGCCAGTCAAAGCAGCACCCAATCGTCTTCTAACAATGACATCGCCTTTTTGATTATTTTTAAAGTCGCATCCTTCAATTGATATTTCTGAAATACTCTCTAAGAGCTTGATGTCGCCAATTTTAACCTCATTGCCCAACAGATTTTTCTGAGTCTCCAAACGAATACCATACTCTTTTAAATTTGACAAATGGCAATTGACAGCTGTTAATCTCGAGCCATCCAGTACCTAAAATATAAAAAAAAAAACATGGATTATTTACCCAGTAACTAATGAGATTTTTTTAATCGATAATAAAATGGGTAAAATTATACCTGAATACCCTCCACGCACTCCTCGAATTTACAATTAGTCAAAATAGCTTCGCCGTCTACATGAATAGCTACACCAGTACCAAGTCCCACAAATGTCGTATTCTTAGCAATTAATTTACCTCCTGGCAAAACCACAACTCCCAGTTTTACTACACTCTGATTCGAGGCAAGTATCCTGCATCCCGACATGGTAACGACCCCCTTTCGTACCAAAACTCCAATTTGTAGCTCGCGCAGATCTAAAGTGAAATCTTCCAGCAAAACCTAAGAAATAAATGAAATACAATTAAAAAATATATACATATCACGTCCCTAAAGAACATATACAAAATTATCTTACTGTTTTGAATAGAAATTATTTCTAACACAAATAAAATTAATTCATACATTTTCACCAGAAAAGTCAAATAGCGAGGGCCCTCTCGTGTGTTCATTGGCACAAATAATAGTCTCTTCGACGTCGCCAATGCCCTTCATAGTTCCACCGTTTTCCAAACCTCCTGCACCGCGAATTGGATATTCTCCATTGCCGATAAGTATTATATCCCCGATATCAGACAAGTCTAGGGCTTCGTGCATACATCCAGTAGTCCTGCAACAAAAAGAAATTAATAAATTCCTCGATATTTTGTGTTAATATGCGTACAAGTGTAGAATAAATTTACTTCATGAAGATATCCGTGGGTAAGACCTGCTGGGCCTTTGTCAAGTAAGCCATTGTATCGGATAGTGATCCACCCTGCCACACAAAATATGATTCTATATTTCTCCCTCGGCTCTCGCGCCTCTTCTCATTGCTCGACGTGACAGAGGTTGGATTGCGCTGCAACATCTCTCTCATTGCAGGATTCTCCAGCACATCCATCTCCGTTTTAATTTGTTGCATTCTCACGTGCAACTTCATGAGCTGACAGGCTTTGCCCTCGTCAACGAGACACTTGGTGTCGGATTCATCGTCGGAAATGTCCGCTTCTAGTCGGCATACCTTGGTGTAAATATCTCGAGCCTCTCTTGTTAGAGTTCTAATAACATCAGCAGTTTCTTTGTCCACGTTATTTCTCTTTAAATCGAAGAATAGACGCAATCTTGTCTCCAAGTGCACGACTACCCAGTCTTTGTTATCGTCATCGTCAAAATCCCAGGGCATCCACAAGTGATTGAAAAAAAATCGCAATTGATCTATGCACTTGGCCGTTCCCTCGATATCCAACACGTCATTTTCTTGATTTTTCGTTGGATACAGCTCAATCAACGGCATATCATATTTTTCCGGCAGGTGAATCTCATCCTGAACTGCCACGATTTTTGCCAGAGCAGTGAGATCCTCGCAGTCAACGTGCTCAACCTGCACTACGACTATTGTCGGATAATGCACATTAAAATCTTGACAAGTATAACGTGGAATTTTCCACAAAGCTTGCCATCCAACTGGCTCGATTACCAGCTCCACGTATGATGCCCATTCGGATTTTATTTGAGAGGCTGGGACCACAGAGCCACGACGAGACAAGATTTCTGTCAACTCGACCAGTCGCTCTTGAAGACTTTTATCGAATGTAAATACTTCCATCTTGAACTTGACGATCTTATGAATCACAAATATTGTAGCTAATTCTTGAAATTACTTTGGAAATGATATATTTACGTGAAACTATAGCCGGCACCAGACGAAAAAATATATTACAAAAAACAATCAGCTGATGTCAACGGTTTTATAGGTTCAAAATTCTTCGAGAGTGCGTTCATGTCGTTTTCCCAGAATGATGTAAAATTACTGGTAAATTTTTGTCTGGTAATGGCAGCATAATTTTACCGTAATTTTACCGTAACGAAACGTAAGAAATTTTTTTCGTAAATCACTAATTCATAACCATATGATCATCATAATATAAACAATGTTGTCTATCACTTGTTTTCTTGAATATTGTCATACTGGTTCATGGAAAATCTAAAAATGGAACAAATCAGCACTTCCAATAGTAACTATGCCTCGTTCGATGAAATAATTGGGCACATCGAGGATATTCTCATAGGTAAGACTCAATTTTCTAATTATTTAATCACTATAATAACTATTTCAAAAATATTTTTTATGCAGAGCCCGAATTCCAAGAGATCCAAAAATATTTTTTAGAAAAATACTGGGAAAAATTTGATCCTGTAGATGAGAATAAATTAATTTACATGGATATATTTAATGAATATGTAAGCCTTAGTCTAGACATGCGAATGTGATTTACAATAATCCATTGAATTAATAAATGACTATTTAATTTTCCATTAGCACAAGTCAATCGAAACCTACTTGGAGGATAATTTAAAAAAAACTGTCGCCGGTTTCTCCATGGAGAAATTAACAAAACAACTGATCGAAATGGGTCCTGAATTGGATGGAGAAGTTTTCGAAGTCCTGTTCACATTCACCGATTTTATTGCTTTTAAAGAAATGTTCCTCGACTACAGAGCTGTAAGTATGTCGTGCGAAAACTTTCAAATCATTAGAAAAAAAAAAAAAAACAATTCATACAATGTATCATTATGGCATTTAGATAAAAGAGGGAAAGGTTGTGGATCTAAGTAGTGGCATATCAATTACATCTGTAAATATAACAGATCCGGAATCAGAGTCGTTCCAGTGAGTGGCACCTAAATGAAATCATTTCATTCCCACATATCAACGCACATACCATTGTCGTAAGACAAACTAATCACCATTAAACTAAAAAAAATTAAATCAAGTATCAATTTTACGTTTATTCCGTCACAATGTAACCTTGCAATCATTTATTTTTTCCGCAGTAACCTTACTTTATTAAAAGAATACAAAAGAGTTCATCGTACAGAGTAGGGAGTAATTTTTTAATGCATTAAGATCTCCATTTGTACGAGTTTACTGTTAGTTTCGTTGGGCATACGATACGGCAAAGTTCCGGCAAAGCTTGTCAGTGCCCGAGCCTGTTCCCTGAGATCTCGGAGCTGCTGATCTCTCCCAAAATCATCACCAGGCTCAGCTGCTCGCAATTTCTGATATTGTTTGTAGAGCATGGTCATAGTGGCCAAGAGAACATCGGACAGAGTGCCCGCTACCTCTGGAGAAACTCGCCTGAGGGCAGTGACACGTTCATCGACTTCTTTGACACTGGACGGCAGCAACTTAGAGTCGGCAATTGTCCGCAAAGCGGTCTGATAATGCTCGTTGTGGAACTGATCGAAGAAAACCATCAAATCGCGCAGAGTGTAGAATGCCGTGACTAAATCTGTCGACGCTTGAATGGCAGTTCCTTGGAATTTTATGCTAATATCTGTAGCAAGCGTTTGTAAACGTGCCCGCAGTGATCCAGGCATGCTCTTCTGACTGACAACTTGTGCCAAAAGTACACACATAAGGCTGAAAACCTTTTCCTGATTTCCAGCTAAAACATACATCGGCACAGCGTCCTCAAGCAGACCTTTTTTGTACAAAGTGTCGGCACAAATGTTGATTACATCGTCCACATTAATCTCAAACTGTTCCAAAATACCTGGAACGTGTACGAAAAATGAGTTTGGATGCATCTCGAATTTTCCAACAAACACTGCTCGATTTTCCGGCGACGCATTGACAACCATTTCCGCAGCAGACGCCGCAAACATATTTCGTTCGTGCGGATCCTTCATGCTTCTCAGTAGGAACAGATAATGCAGACTTTCTTCAGGATCTGAGTTTTCAAAGCGTTTTACATAGAGTAAAATTAGTCTAGCCAAATTCAGCCTCTTTGCCGGTGGTTTATCGAGCGGATCGACAGTGAGCAAAGGAGCTAAGACGCTCTGGCTGGGTGCGAGCAAACCGTGTTCATGCATAGCGGCTGCAAGGTGGACTGCATGAGATAAATGCCGAGCCCCAGCACCTCTGGCAAGAAATTCAATGGCTGCCTCGAACTGCCCGGTCAGAAACAGCATGGAAAAGTACAAGAATGGATGCTCGTGCGCGTTGTAATACGTCTCGCCATAGCACTCGAGAATTGTCTTTTGTAGATGGTCGAGAGTCAACTCATTTTCCGTGTCGGATTGCTTTCGCACTTGGCACAGCTTGAGCCACAGATAATCATCGGCGGTTGACAAAACCTCTGTGTGCAGATCGTCCAAGTCGCAGGGCACGAGAGCGCAGTATGCCGCTCGCTTGTAGGGATCCGTGGATGAGCGAACGTGCTTTCGGTAATGCAGCTTGACGATTGATTCGACACGACTGTTCGGGCGACACTGGCCGCTGTTTATAACCTCCTCCAAAGCTTGCTTGAACTCCGGGTATGATGCTCCACTCTGGTTGACGCACTGTAGAGCCGCCTTGAAGTCCCCAGCTCGCATACAGTAGTAAACGAGCGGCCACAGCGGCTTATCCTCCACCATGACCTCCTCCAAGTCGTGCAAATTCTGTACTCTCAGGCTTACAAAGCTCTTAACTAGTGGAATAGTACCGGGAATTCCTCCACGTTTGGCTTGAATTAAATTTTCATTGACCAAAGAATTCATAAACTGTCGATAGCGATTTTCCAAATATTTCCGAGCTTTTTCCACAATTTTCTCCTCGACTTCCGGGCTAGTTCTCGACTTTAATTGATCTCCACGTGGTGTTGGTGGAATATTCACCATAAAGATAACCATATTCCATATTTCCTCGACTTTTTTGTCATTAAACGATTCAGCGGCTTTTAAAAATGCAGTAAATAGGCTGGGTCGAGTAATGCCTCTCACAACGTGATCGTTGTAGTTCTTTAATTCTTTAGCATAAGCCATTTCAACACTGGACAATCCACTCACCATGGATCCTGCCAATTTTGTCCTTTGAGGGATACCTCGAAGGTCTACAAGCTCTCCCGATGGTGCAGTCATTGCATTAATTACCTCAAATCGCATTTGCTTCCACTCGCCAAGCATATGCTCCATCTGCTGGATTCTATTGAGTTTGAATGTCTGGAAAATTGCCATGAAATAATCAATATCACAGCGATATTTACACAGTATTAAATAATTAATTGAATACTCACATCTTTATGAACATGATCAATAATTGATAGAATAGCATTTTCTTTCTCATTTCTTAGATAGCTTACGATATCAGTTTCGGCAATAGGATCCAACGGCTCAAATGTACGTCGAGCACTGAGTGAATTCAATTTTTGAGAAATTTGCGGCAAATCTACGCCACGTGAACCAAGTAAAAGATGTCTGAAATAATAGAAATTAACATTGAAACCATGTGATGTTAATGTGTTGTAAATTTTTTATGCTTTTGTTATTTATACTTACGCTTGCACTTGAGTATCTTGAGTACCAATTTGGGTGACACGAGAGTGCAAGTCATTACAATCTTCTAAAAGTTGTCTTAGATTTCTCTGCACTTGAGGTAAATCACCAGTGCTTTCAACAGCAGCAGAAATTTGCTCTGCATTTCTCAATAACAGATTAAAATCCGAATCAGCCATTGTATCTTTTCAAGCTTTCTTTTTTCTTAAAACTCAATAATACACTGAATAACGTTCGCCTCCATAACCTCAATATCTGACAAACCGCCAAATGACGACAAGTTTGGGACCGTGAGTATACCGTGACTGTAGACCGTGTACGATTATCATTATCATTGGACTGTCTTCATTCGAGACGCTAGACGACTAGAGAGTTCTTGAGAAAAATTCTCTACACACGTGGTAATCGAATTCGGCATTTCCACAAGTGTTTTCAGGTAATTTTATAACGATTTCACCATCATAAAAATGAAAAATTTCGCATAAAAATATAAATTATCGTTATATCAATTTACGACATTATTATTCATATAAAAAATACATATTTTTTCAATTATATTCTGTAAATACGAGTAGTTTAAGGTTATAATCCCACGATATGAAAAAAAATTTTAATAAATTTTTTTTTATTCACTTACAGCCATGGCGTTAAAAGGAAAAAAACGACCTTTGAATAATTCTGATAAACCTGCAGCATCAGAGACAACAAATGTGCAACAGCATGCGTCTTCAAAGAATATGAAAGCTGGTAAAAAACAGCAGCCAGAACAATCGCCCTTAAAGAAAAATAAGGCTGAGAAATTGGAATCAAACCAGGTACAGCCTACAAAGCGAAAGGTTGATGCAAACTTGCTGGGTCAATCGCCTCCAAAGAAGCCGAAAGTAGAGAAGACTCAGCCAGAGTCTCCTCCGAAGGCAGAAACTAAGCTATCAGGGAAAAAACCAAGTCTGGAAGCACTCGCAAAACGAAAAGAAAAAAAGAAAGAATTGCGAAAACAAAAAAGGCAAGCAGAGGGGCAATATAAACCGGAAAATGTGCATTCATCTGAGGAGGAGTTGGTATCGAAAATTGCCCAACTCGAGAGTCTTCCAACAAAGAGTAAAACTGCACGCAGGAAATTGGCTGTTTTAAAAAAGAAATTAAAAATCAAGCAGGGAGTATACGAGCCACCTGCGCCTATGGCAACTAAGCAGCCAAAAAAAGAACAGAAAGTTGCAAATAACAGTGAAAATGCTTCCATTCCATCAAACAACACTAAACAAAATTCAAAAATTGAAAAGAAGTCGAAACTCGATAAATCTGCAAGTCTTGCTGTAACAAAAGGATTAAATCTAGAGAAAAACAATGCTGGTAAGAATAAAAAAATGGAAAAAGCAAAGCCAGCTAAAAAAGTTGTAGAAAAGGAGGCTGAAGTGAGTGACGATGATGAGGACGACGAGGAAGCCGATGAATCTATGGATGTATCTAACGTCTCCGTTGAACTTGACGAAAGTAAAATAGAAGAGGATGAAACTGACGATGACAATGATAATGAAGAGGAGGAAGAGGACGACGAGGAGGAGGACGATGACGAAGATGAGGAAAATGACGATGAAAAACAGAACGCAACAGAAAAAGACGAGGAGGACGATGAGGAGCAAGAAAAACAGGATGATGATGATGATGATGATGATCAAAATGAAGACGATGTACCACCTGCTAAAAATAAAAAATTACCGGGAAAAACATCAAAGCCGGCTGATCAAAGTTCTAAAAGCGATGATTCCCAAAAAAAGAAACGATTCGTTCTATTTGTTGGAAACCTCGCCTATTCGTAAGCAATTTCGGCCTATTTTTTGTCCCATAATTTTTAATTTTTCTCTTGTAACATCTTTAATTTGTTTTCAGAGCGACTGTAGACGATATTAAGAAGCACTTTCTCACAAGAGTAAGCAATGTAACGAGTGTACGAATTCCTATAAATCCGAAAACTCGATCTTCTCGAGGAATTGCCTTCGTGGAGTTTACAAATTCCGTTGACTACGAGGTAAATCTCAGAATAAAACGCAATAAAAATTACTAATATCGACGTACACTGATAATTCATGATGATTTTTTTGTTTTATTACAGAAAGCATTTTCCCTGCACAATTCTACCATCAATGGACGCATGATCAGCGTTCAGTACAGCTCAGGAGGATCGAAAAAAATAAATAATAAGCCGGAAATAGTTGCAAAAAATAAAAAACTTCATGCTCTGAGAAAGCAAGGCAAACTTGCTGGTAGTGTGAAAGATTCACAAAAACGCAATGTTCGGAGAAATAAATTCAAGCCGCAGGAATAAATATTTTAGATGTTGTATAACAATAAAATGAAAATTTTGTAAATGTTAAGACTAATATTACGTTACCAATGTTAGTACTTGCTTTTAAAAAATTATGGTATGCTCACCACACATATATACCATATAAAATTGACAACTATAAAAAAAATGGAATGAATTTTTATTTTCAACATGACCTAGTGTTTTTAAATTATCCAAATCTTCAGATTGATATTATTAGTACTTAAACTTATGAAAAAATTAAGAACTGGAAAAAAAAATTGAGGTTTACCCCTGGTGGGACTCGAACCCACAATCCCCGGTTTAGGAGACCGATGCCTTATCCATTAGGCCACAGGGGCTGTTACTGAGTAAATAGCTTTTAAAACCTACAATAGCTTGACCACATATTTTCCCCTATTTTTATAGTTAAAAACCATTATTAAAACTTTTACTCACTCAATAATGAATGAAAAAATGTTTTTATTTATAAATATAATTGTATGCTCAACAGGTAAGATAAATATTGTTTGTACCATCTGAAACTAGCTGTAAATCATTTAAATTTACTCTACAAAAGTTTTTAACTACGAAGATCTAACCAAAAATTGCTCTAAATAATGATTAAATAAATATCTTTATTTTTAATTGTAATATCCCGTAAATTGTTTTTTTTTTATATATATAAGAATGAGTCAACAGCAAAAAATACCTCACAAGAAATCTCTGCTATCAAAATCTAATGAAGAAATGGTATGAAAATCAATTTTAGACATTTATCAATTTTATACCTCCATTTTAAATAAGTAAAAAAATATAATAATACCATATTATAATATGATGTACTTATTTATTAAACTTTTTAATGAATTATATTTTATTTGCATATGAGAAATTACCAGTAAAAGAAGTTGATACTCGCATTGGAATGGAGGTAATTTTTTTGTCGATTAATTTAGAAATGAGCAATTTAATTGTAAATAAGAATTAAAAATTTTCAAAATAATTTAAAAAACATGAAGTAATCCTTTAGGATTTGATACTAGAAAATCAGTCGTTGCATTGGGCGCTTGAAGAAGCTGAAAGAAAATTAGAGGACCTTAAAGACATCCCAAAACACAAAATAAAAACTCTGAAAGATCAACTATCTCAATCAAATAGCCGGCTATTTAAAACACAAAACACTTGCACTATATTGCGTCAAGAATTAAAAAAAGCACAGAAAGTAAGTATTATTCTAAATATAATTGAAAATTCTCATTATTAAAAAATCGAGACTATTACTGATATTTTTCTGAAATACTCTATGAAAGATTCTAAGCAGTGAAATTGGTGACAACGTGACCATTGCCAATTTGTCGAGCCACCTAAGCGGATGGAAAGGAAGAAATGAGCAGATTCAACAGTTACAACACAAACTAAACGAGCTACAAAATAAATTTAACGAGCAAAGCAAATCCACTAAATCTTCTTCGAGTAAGATTATTTTGTTTCATTATTTTGTTATACCACGTGCAATGAGAATTCTCACAATTAAATATACCACTAGATTTAGTTTACCATGATCAAAGGACAGTCAGTTGTATGAAAAACTTTGATAAAGAACGAAGACAACACATTGAGAATTTAGAGGAAGCACTGCGACAAGCTGGTGTAGCCTTGGAGGACAATAAAAAAAAGCTCGAAGCTTCGCGCGCACGAATACGAGTACTAGAAAATGATCTAAACATCAAACAGTCTCGTTGGATGCTTTTAAACGAGAAAAAACAACACGATGATGAGCTCATAAATGCTCTTAACGTAGGTTCAACCAAATATTTTAATAATATAAAAACTTATTTAATAATTCCCATTTTACAGGGTCAACTCAGAGCTGTCGAGTGTCGATATCGCGATAGAGTAATTGATATAGAAAAACAGCGAGATAAAATCCATCGGGATTATAGTCAAGCAAAAAATGAAATAACTTCCTTGGGGCTTCAGGTAGAACAACTACGAAAGAAGCTCAAGGAACGAGAGACTGAAATTGATGCTCTAAGGTTCACATTGACGTAACGCAGAATTTTTTTAATGCTTAAAAGATAAAATTTTCCCAGGTTGAACATGCATAGAACCGGATCTATATCAGCTATGAGTCAACCAGTTTCATGCAAAGGTACTTACGAGGATTCTCTAGTGGAAATTGTCGGTAGCATCGCCGGAGACTCGAATGAGTATGTTGTAATGGGTCTTGCAGCTGAAGCAGAGCGACAGCGACTTTTGGAGTTAGTCACGGTGTTGAATCAGCGTCTGGAAAAAGAACAAAAAGAAACTGATAACGCATTGGTGAGATTTTGATGTAATATAATATTCATCCAAAGTTCGGAATTTCTGAAAAATACCTCAGGTAAATTCCACGAGTATTACACCAATTCCAGGAACAGCTTCGTCGTGAAAGATACAAAAATGCTCGACTGGAAAGCAAACTTCAACGACTGGAGGCGGCAATGCCGGGAATCAATACAACTGGCTACAAGGCGAGGTTTGCCAAGTCGTTGACTTCTGTTTCATCATCCACCAGAGATTATCCAGATTCAGAGCAGATGCAGTACGTTTTTTTACCTCCTGCAAACATAAATAAAGGCGATGGTGAGTAATTTAATTTTTTACAGGCTTGAACTATTGAAGGAAGAGTGTCTTGCCCTGAAAGCTCGACTAACAACTGTTCAGCAGGATAAAATTGCCGATCTTCAGACATACAAACAGATGCTACACGAGACTAGAGAAATATTTCTCAATGCTAGCAGGTTTGCATATAAAATCATAATTTAATTAAAATATTTTTCCAAAAATAAGGCATTTTGAGTTTCAAGTTTTTATTCATCTTTAAATTGTTTTAATCATCAACAGATCAAGGACTGTAATGTCTGGAGAAAATTCAGCAGTTACTGTTTAAAGATATTTAAAAAAATGGAAAATCGGCCTAATGAAAAAGTATAGATTTCAAAAATAAATATAATAATAACAAAACTAGAGTATGATGTAATTAGTCTATTTCGTTTATGATAAGGCAAAGCTGCAGTTACAAGTTTTTATGTAACGTATGTGTGTTTGCTATGCGCCGCAATATATACACTCTGCCTGATATCTCTGCTGCTGCTGCTGCTGCTACTGTTATAAATTCATCTGCTTTTCAGTGATTTCGAAAGAGCGACAAATAGTATAACACAGTCATAACTTCCAAGATAGATCTTAAATTATTCTATTCCTCATTGATTTCAATATATCAACAATTTTTTTTTTTCCTGAAAGGCTCAGCAGATCAAGTTAGGTTTGGAAAAGTCATGAAATAATCAAGTGATTTTTCATTATTGAAAAAATATAAAGCCCTCGTAGCAATTAAGTGAATTCTTAATAAAAAACAATACATGGTCTTAGTCGAGAAAGCGACCAACGTACATATTACAATAGCGAGTCGAGTGTTAGGACGACTCTTTATCAACAATACCTCGTATACAGGGTATATAACTGTGACTCTTTATGGATCACGCTCCCACTTCCTTCGGGTAAGGCACCAGCATTTACCTGGAGGAATAAGCTAGGATGAAGGTATTGGAGTCGAAGTCTACTCCTACCTCTCTATGCGTTTGCCTGCGTGTAAATGTACATAAAAACGTGCAGCGACAAGGCTCGCCTTCCGTGTGTTGGATGATAAGAAAACGTGGCCGTGACGTCAATTGGCACAGGTATATGAGGCAACGTACAAACGACATCCACGTCACTTGTTCTTGAGACTCCGCAGCAGAGTCTTTTTGTTTCCGTGGTTCCTCATCAAAGCGTTTGCGAGATTCTTCCGAGCACCACGCGGCCACCCACTTTCTCAGCGCATCCACCACCAAGGGATTTTACGCAAAGACACAATCATCTAGCCATTTATGCAGGGTAAGTAGCTCTCAATAATTTATAAAGTCAATTGCGTTCTGCGTACAGTGCAAAATGATTGTTCACCTGAAAACAAAGACGTGTAAATGGAGATTTTCGGGTTGATATGAATTTTTAAGGTGGGTGAAATAATAGTTCATAAAGAGGGGTAGCCAAATTCGATAAAACGTGACAAATCGTGTTGCTTGCTTCCTCCCATCGAAATTCACTTGTCGTTGATCTTTTCATGTGTTAATTTACGCGATATAAGTACTGTTAGAGCAACACTGGCACATTGGCGTTCGCGATCTTGCTCTTTCTTCAAGAAATTACGTAATATTTACACCGGTCAAAGACTCCTGTCTGAATTTTTTTTTTCCAGTCAACTCGATTTTTACACGACACAAAGTTTCTGTTAATGAAATCATTTTTTTAATAGAATTTTTTTCTATCCAAAAAAAATATTTTTTACGTGGCAGTATATCTTGGGTGTTTCCAAGTATTGTTCATATCACACCTGATATCTAAAAAAAAAAAATCCCCGCCCTCGCCCCTCACAAGATCAAACAGCTAGGCTTTATGAATTTTCGGCGGTCTACCTGGCATGCTGTTGTTATCGAGTTGGCTTATCATATCGCGCCTGGAAGAACTGATAACGAGTCATTTTCCTCGATGTCGGAGGAATCACAAACGATGTGTCAAATTTTTTAAATTGATGACCTGACAAAGCAAATATTTTCTTACATAAAAAAGAGAAGAATTTTTGTTACCTGATGATAAAAAAATATAGTTACATAATAGAGCTTGATTCCACGCGCCAGGGTCGCGACAGGTTGTAATATTCATTTAGATATATCCAACATTTATAATTCCTTATCGATGTGTAACGTTGGTACATAAAATCTTATCATTGGAATAAACCATCTTCCACAAAGCCTCCACCACGACGACTTGAATTGCACGAGCTTCACATTCTATTTAATCAGTTGTCTGCGAAAATAAATTTTGTAAAAAATAAACAAATTATATTCAACTATTTACAAATGATTGATGAAATAAACTATATATATATTTCAAAAAAAAAAGGAAAAAGCAATCAGTTATATATTTAGAACACGTATTACCATATATATATCGAATTAAAATGAAGAGAAACTTCTTCTCGAAATGCACCATATTTAAGCAGTTGCTTGCCACAGGTGAGAACATCATCTGATCAAACAAATATCACTCGAGAGATGAAGAATCGACCAAGTCGTGCCTGTAACAAGACAACTTTTATTCGTTTGTTCAGAGATTAGAGACACTACGATAATGCGAACGATGTTGAAATGGATTTAACGAGTAATATAGTTTCATTTGATCTTACGTAAAAGTGCGTGTCGTTGTATTCCTCTTCTCTACCCCCGAGGGCATCGTCACCAGCTATAGGGGGACACTGAGGCACTTGGAAGCCATCTTGTGTGCTGCACTAGGCGCCCGGGTCACCTTGTTGAGTCGTGGCACAGACGGCGAGTGGCAACCATCATTCTTCTCTCGGCAAAGCTCATAGAAGCATCACATCATTCGTCAGCACCGTTTACAACCATTTCGAAATTCATCCAATTTATTCATTCTCAACTCTTGTTTTGCGATTTTTAACGGGGAATCCATTTTTTTCCGTGTTGTGAACTGCGGCTGATTTACACGCACAAAAATTCAGCGAGTGAGGCTCCCTGATGTTTGCCGCGCAATCAGACCGGCGCTAAATAGTACTCGCACCACCTCGATAACAAGCAGAGTTCGCTCTGCTTTACACACTTGAAGTGCAAGCTCGCGCGAAATCTTCGGACAGGTAATTTAATTAATATTTTTTCATTAGGCGGCGAAAGCAACCAGAAAGAAAATATCCATCAAGTGATGATGACGAGCCGGCGGGCGCTATGAAGAGAGCTATCCATCGACAGTATGGTAATGGTAACACTGTCATGGAGTTGCTCTCTTTGTGGACGCCGCCTAAATCAACAAGACTACAAAGGACATTATTGTACACACATTGTGTTTCCTTGCTTGTGCTATTATCTTGTATGCCGTATAGTGTGTGTTGGATTGTTTGTTCTTTACAGGAGCTACCAGTCGACACACCCTTTCTGATAAGTGCCCAATATCTTGCAAAGATTTGTACTGGGTCAGGAGTGGCAAATGGTTGAATGACCTTCTCCTTGATTAGAGACGCTTCTCTGCAGGTTTATGAGGGTTTGTAAATGACTGCGCTCCGAGCTTGCCGCGCACGGCGTATATACATACGTACTCCATGAACATTAAACACCATAAATTCGTTATAAAACCTTTACTACATTCACACTCCCTTCGCGAGGCAGTAGGGTCTTGCGAGCACGTTTCGCATTGAAAGATTTTATTTCTTTTTTTTTTTTGCTCTACTTGTACGAAGAAACAATATCATTTTATTTCTTTATTTAGAAAAATTATTCGAATTAGTTTATAAAGGCAATTTAATCTTTTTATCTTTCTGATACCAGATCATTCACAAGCTGTATAAATGTTTTTTTTTTTATAAAAATGCTTGTAAAACTTGAATAAAAATAATATTGACTAGAATTTTTTCATTTTTTGCGTGGAATAGTATATTAATTGTTATTATGTAAAGATGAATAAATTCGCAGTATGTAGAAACATATGTCATTACTACTGATAATCTGCATATGTCCTCGATTTTGCGAATGAACAAGTGCTTCGAATAATGCTTGAAGAAGGACGACCCCCCTTCGCGTGACACTGTCGGAAGTTTCAGCAAACCGTTCTACATATACGCCTGTCTATCTTCGACTTTTTTTAACGATGTGTTAAATAAATACGTAAGAAAGATATGAATGGAGTTGTGGTGGCAATGACAATATATGAAAAAAAAAAAATCCTAGCTGCATATTCTCCAAAGCGCAGTAGGTAATAAAAAAAAAAGGATGAAAAATAAAATCGTATTTCTTATATCGCTGCACTTGCGATAAGAAATATATTTTTAGACTCTTCAAAAGTGTTTTTCTTTGTTTCTAGCAAGTTTTAAAAAATGGCTAGAAATAAAAATGATTCACCAGGCGACAAAAAATAATTTTTTTTTTTTTGTAAATTTTGATGCCATCGACAGGAAGTGACAAAGACAATCCTATATCTAATAGAATGAACCATAACTAGCAAAATATACTTTTGTCTAGCCAACTCTCTTTCCGTTAGTTAGGTATGCAATATAGCACGTGTGTATATTTCTTTCTCGAGCGTTCAAACGTTGAAAAAAAAAGAAAACGGTCAAGTGTGTGTGGCCGTAATATGCAAGAATATGAGTACACGTAGGACAATATAATAAGTGTGTGTACAGCAATGCATGTATGTCGCCAGTTATTGGTTATGAATGCTCAATAAAACTTCTACACAATGACTGTGAAGCCTTGTGGTAAATTTCATGAAAAGCAAACATATTTTACAGTGGTTTAGCCACGAAGCTTTCTGAGACATTGGGCAACTATTGGACATACATATATTGTTATCTTTATGTTGGTTAGACGATTGCTCAAAAAAAATTCGATTGGACTCGTTTAAAAATTGTATGTCGATTTGAACCGATTATAAAGGGTTATTTTTAGACCTAAAAAACATCGATTCCACAAGTGCCTGAGGCCAATTCGGCGGCATGAGTGCGATCTAAACTTACCGAGGACAAATAAAAAATTTTTATCCACAGCTCAGGGACACACTGAACAATAATGGCTTGAACTGATAATTCGACGAAAAAATTGATTACTTTTTAATGGATTTTTAATCGTTTTTCATGAAAAAAAAATTTTTTTTTTTCAAGATTATAGTTCTAAAAATAATGTTGAAAAATTTCCAACAATGTTGTACTAACGATGTAGTACATAAAAAAGATTCTGGAAATGTTACCTTGCAGGATGATGGTGGATACGGATTATCAGCACATAATGCATTCATTTCCAGCCGTACAACAATTGTTGATCGTTGACGGAAGTTTTTCGATAGAATTCTTGGAAAAATCCATCTAATTAATACTTTAAATATTGTAATAAACGTTGTGTGCAGTTCATAATAGACAAGACTTGATAAACGTGATAAACGGGGGTGATGGTTTTTTTTTTGACTAACACAGCGATACTAGATGCTATAAAATGGCGGGAAGGCAGTGGGAAGGCGGGAACAGGCAACTGAGATGTCGCCACCTACTGGACTAGTCATTGCGCGGGTAAATAAGTAAACTTTTGAATTTGCATAAAGTAAAAAAATAAAATAAAATTTATGTCAAATTCAACTAAATTTATTGATAGGCTAAGCATTTCAACAATAACGGATGTTCGAGTATTTTTTATTATGAAATATTGTAATAAAAAATAATAGTATAGGTAAGTGATGATAGAAAAAAAAATTTATTCAGAGAAATTCTGTCATTCCGTACATGTTGGCCTTGGTATTTTATTTTTTATCAATAAATAATATCTGATATCTCCTATACGCTATAAACAAATGATATCGATTGCTGCAAAATCGAGTCTCAGCTGCCATCTTGCGATTAGATCGAGAGGTACTTATTAAAAGTTTTGCGGGAAAACTACGGCAAGCCGGTGACAATTGAGGAATTGTTGTGTTGATTGGAGTGTGTAATCACATGAATTGTTATTTAGCAGTGTAATAAATTAAAAAATAATTTACTCTCCAAGCATATCATTTATTTCAACAGTTTGTAAGTAAAACTATCCCTGCCGTTCATTACATAGCTGGTATTTTTTCTAAATTTGTCTCTAAGCTTACTGACAAACCTAACCTACACAATGCTCTATTTAAAAAATATTTTAGACTCTATAAAAGCATCACAGATATGGAATATCGTGGGCATCGCCGACCTTTTATTATTCACAAGGAAAGTACAAATTTTAAGGACACATATCCACACGATATATCGATGTACACTGAATTGCCTGATGGGAGCATTCAACTGCATGATTTTCTCCAATATGGTATTGAAAGACGACAAAGTAAGTATATTTACAAATTGTATTTTTAACTCAAACTGTAGTAAATTAATTTTGTTTCTATTGCAGTTCTTAAAATCCTGGAATTAATTTTAAATAGATCGGATTTAAACACAATGGATGAGCGAAAAACCGCCTTTATAGCAGCTCTAAGACGCGAGGGCTACAGCTACGCTGTAAAATTATTAAATAGCTCGGGTTGTTCATCGCACAGTGATGCCGAACTTGAGATAAGACATCGTGATTCAATATCACACTTTATCTTAAGGCTAGCCTATTCTCAGACGCCTGAGTTCAAGCAATGGTTTGTGGCAATGGAAGTTGAGTACATGAAACTCCGGCTGAGTTCCTTAAACAAAGAAGGAATGACCACACTACTCGCTATCAACAACTTTATCTATCAGCCTGTAAGCACGATCACTTAAATATCATTCTCCATAAGCATATCATACTCTCAATAATAATTTACAATTTTATTACAGATTTCACAAGCGGAGAAGGACGAACTGCGAGAGAAACTCTTTAACTCAACACCAAAGATTTCTTCGATAGATAACGTAGATTTTTATAAAGTGCCTTTCGCTAAAGTACTTGACCTAGTTAAAAATCGCAAAGCATACCTCGAAAATGGTATCGTTTACACACCACAATTTGAGCTTGCTTCATTATTTGTATCTCAGTACAAGAGACATCTCACGCAAGCCATAAATGTGAGTACTTATGCAAATTTACATATTAATATTGCACTCACAACAATATTATCTCTGTCGTATTAATTTCAGAGTGCTACAGAGGGCTTTTATGCATTGCAAGACGACGAAAGAATTTACGAGTACCTCAAATCACTTCCGAATTATTTCCCTCAAGCACAAAGAACCGTCTGGTCCACCGATGAAACTCCCATTGAGGCTTTAGACGATGTAAGATTAAAAAAATTGAATATTTCTCAAGTAATAATGCAAATTCTTTTGCAGTTGGCAAAAATTTCTTACCCTCTGTGCATGAGGACCGTTCATGATGCTCTACGAACGCACCATCACCTGAAACACGCCGGTCGCTTGCAATACGGTCTATTCTTGAAAGGCATTGGCGTTAATGTGAACGATGCTTTGCGGTTTTGGCGGTCGGAGTTTACGAAGAAGATGGATCCCGAGAAGTTCGACAAAGAGTACGCTTACACGGTGAAATTCAACTATGGGACCGTGGGAAGTCAGAAGAATTACACGCCTATGGGATGTGCAAAGATCATCAGCAACATTGCAGGCACTGGAGAATATCATGGCTGTCCCTACCGGCAAATGGATAACGAGACTCTCAAGAAGACATTAAATTCATATGGATTACCAAGCGCAGGTACAATGATTTACGGTACAAGTTTTTATTGCATGGTAAATAAGCACTCATTAAATTTGTCTTCTTAGGTGTCGACGAAATTGCCATTCTAGCAAAAGATCATCACTATCAACTGGCGTGTGCAAAGTACTTTGAAGTGACTCACAAGGTCCCACCCGAAAATCCGGTCATGCATCCAAACGCCTACTTTGCTGACAGTCGAAAGATCATTACTAAAACTACCGGCACAAGTAATGGCACTACTCCGTCCACCAGCACGATGAGTAAGCATTGATTAATTACACTTTCGAATTAATTATCCAACTCAATAATTATTGATTATTAATTATGGAATGTTTATGTAACCATGTAGACAACACCAACGAGAAATTCAGTCAGTCCAAGAGAGTGAAAATTGACAGATCCACGCCAATCCGAACTCCAGAGAGATCGGTGCACAGAAAAAGTGTCAAAGTCGATGCAATCGATATTGAAAAATTGCTGAATGAAGATGAACTAGATGAATTCAGTCAGGAAATGTAAAAAAAAAAAAACTGTGCCATGTCACAATCTGCCTTTTAAGTCTTTGTCACTCATCAAGGTATTTTTATACATATTAAACAATAATTTCTACTAGAAAGTCAATAGTCAATTAATCACGTTTCTTCTGCTGATGATTGATTACTTTATCGATCTTAAATTGAATTATTCTAACGTGTTTGCATGCAAAAAACGCAGGTGACGGATTTAGACATGTGGAAGTGCGGCAAAACTGGATCTGCATGAAACAGGACTCTCTCTGCACGCCAGACATTAGAGTAAAGGTCAGCCGTGAAGACGCTCTCGTTTCACGCGGCTCAGCTTATGCAACTCTGCAACAATGAGGCACCGAAGGCGCGGTGACAGAGCGCCCAATCATTTGTCTACCCGCCGTACATACATTGTTAATATATTCTGCTCCGCTAGACCTTCTGTGGTTGCGGATGCAATGCCGCGCCCAGAAACCTCAAAGATTCCCGAATGAACCGCGCGCAAAGGTATTTGCCATCACTTTAACTGGCATTCGATGAGTTGCATCAACGCTCGACTACTGTCATGAGGTGTAGCTGACCTCGGTTGCATCAATAAGTACAAGCGTGCAGAAGAAACGCACGATGGGCCGCAGATTTTTTCTGCGCAACGTCCATCGTCGCTGTGTAAGTGCTATCTTTCGAAAGATGCGCGAGATCGAAGATGAGACAGTCTTGGGGAGAGTGTAATCGATAAATCCCGCTCGTTCCTCACTCTGCAGCGCGCAGCTATTCGACATGTCGATATATATTGTTAAGTATTAGAAACCCCGCGTGGAGTTACATCTCCACCGATGAAATATTTCCGCAATATTGTGTGACATGAAATTAATCGCATAGTTACCCTTTTAGATAATGTAATCACTAGCCAAAGAGGAGGAGAGAAAATTTTCTTTAATTAAATTCGTGCTTTTGCCATAAGATCATTATAAGAAGTTTCTATTCATCAATTACAATTAATAAGCCGTTGTTCGATGCTTGAAGCATATTCTAACTGCAATTCAGCTATGCTAGAATATTCTCTGACATGAAAAATCTCTTGCTGAGCATTCCCACGATTGCGATTTTGAGCACCAACTAGACGAGCAATGAATCGAGAAGAAGATTCAATAATTTTTCAAAACGAATGATTAGGTTCACAGTGGGAGATTCATTCCTAGGATCTTCTAATGTATTCCACGCGTTGAATAAATGTCCTTTTTTCGTAGTGATACGCATGAATCTATCATGCACTTTCGAAAGGATCTAATAAACGTAAAAGCATTGCGTAATCTAACGATCATCATTAGAGTTGTCCGCCTTATCGTCAGGTGTGATTCGAGTTTCTTATTTTAAAAAGAAGATGCTCTGTGCCTTACATCATCCACGAACTAGTTTATTGGCGGCCAATTAATTCAAGTGAATGGGTATATAAAATTGACGCAGAATTTTATATTCTCTCCAGGCTTTATGGATAATAATTTTCCCTATATATCTATTAGCAAAAACATTTATATCCTTGTAGTTATTTTACAAGGGAGCAACGTTTATTCACCTCTGGCATAACACGAGCAACAAGATGAATGCACAGATAAGAAAGACACTAGCTGTATAGGTTTCTTCAAACTAATATAATAGTTTTTTTAAATAAAATACTTGTTGTATGCGTCTCTATCTTTTAGATAGGCCTGCATTCGCATGTTTAGAAAGCACATAATCCCATTGTCCTGGGGATGTGCTTCTGCATTAATTATCAACGCTATTCGCTTCATCACGATTAACGCTCAATTTTTCACCCGGCTGCGCGAAAAACTTTGCGCATCAGAGTTGACCTCTTTATTTCCAGCGAATTCTGCCTCGTTGTATTATTCCATGGCGATATCTTGGGTTGCTCAATTTCAATGTCGAAAAGAAAAGCAACACTGAACCTTATTAAGCGATTTTTCACAGTTTAATTAATGATAGACATCTATTTTACTAGATCCTTCTACGGTTCGAACGCGCTGTTTAAAAAAATATTAATAATACTCCTCCAATCTGGCATCGCGGTTGATGTTTCAATTCAGAAAGTATCTTCATTAATAGATGAGACTCTTATTTGTAGGCAAATAAATTCTCAGATCTTAGACGTGGCGATAAGAATACTCATATATATGTACAATTTAGTGTTTATAATTTAATTTAATAAGCGTGGGTAAATATTGGATTGACATTTATAATAATATTTCTTGGCTTTCGATGATGAAGCAATAAATATTTCATTTTTCATCAAGTGCCTCTCTTTGAAATATCATCGCAATTTCATAATTATTTTTTATTCCTAAACTTTTATGTCATTTAAAAATTTTTATATTCCAAATTATAAAATATAAGAGTATTCATAGTTAAAAAACAATTTTTTTTCTTAAGCTTTCAAGAAATTAATGGTTGTACGGTAGGACAAAAGCTTTACGAAAATGAAGAAATGTATTAGCGTAATGTAGCGTGTGTAATCGTTGAAACATCAGGTATCAATACAAATCGTTGGCGTTCTAATCGCAAACTATTGACATACCTTTCGCAATGCACGCCGTACAGGCTGGATAATTAATACAACAAGTCTAGAACATCCTTAATTAGTCTGGCAGGTATCATCATCAAACTGTTCACACTGGCGCCGCGAAGATGCACGGCAAAACATCTCACATGGTTCACTTTCATGTGACCCGATTGATCGACCTTCAGCCTACAAATGCTTGCTGATCTATATCAGCCATGTAATAGTGCAACATGCCAAGCGCATCTTCTCTTTCTCCTTTTTACGTCCACGGATGTGAGAGCATCACGGCGAATCATCCGAAGAAGGAGAGCATCAAGCACAACCACTCGTCTGCTCCTTTTCCTTCGCCCTCACTTACCAACCTCTAGTTGCCGCCTTGCTCTGGAGTAGAATTGGCGGGTGGGAGGCAGATGATTCGGACTCCACTATATAAGTTAGTGCAGGTCCAATCCTCCTCAGTGCAAAGGGTGATAAATTTATTATTCGTGCTCAGTGACTCGTGGAAGACTATACTCGAAGACATCACGATGGTGAGTTTTAGTTTCATTCACTATATTCAATATATTGCTTAAATTATTATTTTTAATCTGGATATTTTCACTAGCGACTGGTGTCAGTGCCATTGTTCACCATTCTGGTAGGATGTTTCGCAGCCAGGCTTGAAAACACGTACCTTCCTCCCGGAAATGCTGGAAGCGCTGGTGGAGCCGGTCTCATTGCTGGACCTCGACCTCCTGCAGGCTCCGGTAGCAGACCAGGTCCTAGGCCTGGGGCAGGTGCTGGTGGATTTGGCACAGGTAAAAAAAATTCTAAATTTCAGGTAAATCGGACAGTGTAATTACATCTACTTTTTTTATTTTCGCGCTTTTCTTTATAAGAATCTGTAGGGCGCTTTATACGCCGAATTATTTGAGGTTTCAAGAAAACTATATCTTACCGACCGAATAAAATGACGACGGATATCCGACTTTTTACAGGATTTCAGTTTTTTAGTTATTTATACTTAGAAATGTTAAATTAAAATTTGACAAAAATATTTCTCAATAAAAATACTCTGTCTGCTGGTCTATGTGAAGAAGATATAATTGTTGAATCAATTTTTTTCAGGACCGGGCCACAGTGGTGCCCCTCCACCTGGTGTCCTGGTAGACCCAGTGCCTCCTCTGGGCAGGCGTCCAGGCGCCGGTGGCGGTGGCGGTCAAGAAGTTCCCATTGTTTCGTTCACGAACGAGAACAATGGCGATGGAAACTATGCATTCAGCTATGAAACAGGAAACGGAATCACCGCACAAGAAACAGGCCAGGCCCAAGGCAAGTATCTCTCTATATTGTACCATTTGTATCACAGCAATTACAATTCAACTGGTCATTTCCTCATCTCGTCTTCATTGCGCGGACATCTCAATGGGTTCAATTGAATTGAGTAACCGCGTTCCTCCAAAACGCCTCTCTCGGTTGCAGGTGACGCGGAGGCCGTGAGCGGATCGTATTCCTACACGGGGCCTGATGGCGTGCAGTACACAATCACGTACACAGCTGACGCGGAGGGTTTCCACCCTCAGGGAGCACACATCCCGACTCCTCCACCGATTCCTCCTGAAATACAGAGGGGTGTCGATCTCGCACTGGCTGCGGAAGCTCGTGGAGAAAATCAAGACGGTGGTGGCAGTCAGCGGGGAGGTCAGACCAGTGCCAACACCGGTGGAGGATATTCTCAAGGTGGAGGTCACGGAGGTATATATCAAATTATTGACTGTCAATAAAGAGTTTCATAATGCATTTTCTACAGGAGGTTTTGGCAGAGGGCAGGGAGGTTTTGGAGGTTTCGGAGGTAAAATTTGATTATTTGATATATACTGAGATATAAATTAATATATTTTATAATTTATAAATCAAATTTTTTTAGGTGGACGTGGCACTGGAGGAGCTGCAAGTGGTATTGGATCGGCGGGCGCTGGAACATCCGCCTACCAGGGCCCCAACTCCTACCAAGCTGGTTCACACCCGGGTTATCAATATTAAGAAGATCTGATATTTGGAAATTCTAATGTATGGTCCATTAACATTTCATGTGTGACACACAGTTCTCATTTACAGACTTATGTACATATAATATATGAATATATACAAGAAGATATAATATATAAACACGGATTTCATAATATTGTACTAATTAGTTTAGTGTCTATTGCCGTGTATTATGCCGTATACCGTGTACCCCTTTTCTGTATCTTCGCCCCTAATCATCGGATGACCTTGAAACTTGGCATGAACGTTGAGTACCCTGACCAGGTAATACCATCTGAGTTTCAGCCAAATCCGTCAATAAACAACGAAGCAGCAGGCGAATAAACATTGCAAAAATTGTTTATTTGCAAATATCTCGAGAACGGTTGGAGCTAGAGCATTTTTGAGGGCATTTTTGACAGGGTTGAGCCATCGCCTCAGGGATGTCGGTAACTTTTTATCTTTCCATAGAGCCATCGTCCGCCCCCCTATTGTTATAAACAAAAAAGTTAGTTACAGAGCCCTATAGGGGGTCGGTAATTTCGGGCCATTTTTTCGTCGAAAATCGGGAAGTTTTTCGATGGAATATTTTCCTGACCTTGAATTAAATTTTTTCGTGCACTCGAATTAATTTTTTTTTTATTTATTTATGAAATGTCTGTGAAAACTATAAAAAAAAATAAGCATTGAGACTTGTGAAAATAAAAAAAAGAAAAAAAAAAACTTAAAAGAAACTGAATCGGCCGGTAAAGAAGTCCTCCGTTGCAATTGTTTATAACTTTTTCAACCCCTTTTCTGTATCTTCGCCCCTAATCATCGGATGACCTTGAAACTTGGCATGAACGTTGGGTACCCTGACCAGGTAATACCATTTGAGTTTCAGCCAAATCCGTCAATAAACAACGAAGCGGCAGCCGAATAAACATTGCAAAAATTGTTTATTTGCAAATATCTCGAGAACGGTTGGAGCTAGAGCATTTTTGAGGGCATTTTTGACAGGGTTGAGCCATCGCCTCAGGGATGTCGGTAACTTTTCATCTTTCCGTAGAGCCATCGTCCGCCCCCCTAAAGTTATAAACAAAAAAGTTAGTTACAGAGCCCTATAGGAGGTCGGTAATTTCGGGTCATTTTTTCGTCGAAAATCGGGAAGTTTTTCGATGGAAAATTTTTCTGACCTTAAATAAATTTTTTT